>LUGF01039039.1:10245-30848 GCA_001625245.1 Calycopis cecrops | reverse complement strand
TTTATTAGCGCAAGTTAAACCCCGATCAGCCGGGGGGAAGTTGTCGGTGCTAAAACACATTCCCATTCAGGCAGGAAACTGCTCCAACACTCGCTGTGGCTCGAGGGGGTGGAGGAGAGCCTTAAGAAGCAGCACATCGCCTTCAGCTCGTATTTATTACGTGTTGGTATTATCTATACTTATTATTATATATCATGTGGTCTATTGGTAAGCGTGTTCAACCACAGACGTGAGGTCCCGGATTCCAATCCCGGGTTCGACCAAACACTTATTGGGATTTTTCAATTTTTAATAACAGTCTGAAGTAAGGAAGTTGATGGTGTTACACCCCGTGCCTCGGAGAGCACGTTAAGCCGTCAGTCCTGCGACTGATTTCTCTCCGGATTGCCGTCCCATCGGCATATGAGAATGAGGTTATAGAGAGTGCACTTGTGTTTGCGCGCACACTTGTGCACTATAATATGTCCTGCGCAGATGGCTCGTCAATATAGACGGCCGTAGCCGAAATCGGCTAGGACGACATTATTATTATTTATATACTATATACGCTGTACTCCTTTCTCCTCCCACCTCCATGGGCCACCGGCTACTTACTTACACAAGCGGCTTCGGTCGTTGACCCGAGTGCTGGCTGTATTTGGACCGCTATGGACCTTGCCCCCAATAGTCCAGTCACCATGGACACGAGTATGGTATCTTGAGCTAACCGAGTTAGAGGCGAGTAATAACAAATAACATTTAGCAACGTACGGCGCACGTGGAAGCCATACCCTCTGCAGCTGCACAACTATAATAATATTATGCCGAGCGTCGATGTACCAGACTAGATACACATTTGTATTCCACTGTTAAAAAAGAGGATTATGTTTTTTGTGTGTGTGAGTGACACTCACAAACAAAAAACATAATCCTTGGCGTGCACCAAACCACTGGCATGACGGCATTTGGTGTGAAAAATTTAGAATCCAACTATTTTTTTTCTATTATATGGTAGATGATTACAAAAATTAAATCCCTAAATCACCTAGGTTTTAACATTTGCTGATAATGATTTAGTACACAAAACTGATTTCATCATCATAATCATTCTCAAATGAATGATATTAAAAAAGTATAATCAAATTTTAGGGCTATAATAAAGCTTATTAAAAATTTTCTTTAAGTGATCGATATTATATAGGAGAACTTATTTATAACATAATTTTAATATTACGACATCCATTCCATCCAAAAAAAATATATTTATTCTTACGACGACTTTATTCCACGCAAACATCTATTTCTCTAGTCTCTTTCTATTAATAGATAGGAAATACAGAAAAAAACTAAATAAAACGACTGCTGTCAGTCTATATTTAGACACATATCAATGGCGTCCGCTAATGTAATATTACTGCAGCGGTGACGTAGTTAAATAAAGTATTTTTATAACTTTATAAGATCTAATTTGTCCGCGTAGGCTTTTACTTTTAGAATACATTGTATGACGCAAGCTCGCTGACGAAATAACTAGCAATTATTATAATATTATTGTAAATATGAAACTTGCATAAATGTATATTGATTCATAGACTTTTGCATAGAGTTTATACAGATGAGTTGTCCTTCTTCCTCCTCCCTCTATGGACCACCGGCTACTTAGACACCGCACTACACGCGACAGCACAGCTGTTATTTTACGCAGGTTTCATGTAAGTGAGAGGCATGGCGAGCGAATGGGTTCGGCACGACCAGGGAGGTATCCCCGGTCGTGCCGGAACAATTCGGCTACATGCAAACATGCAATATGGCAATATTTGATATTAAAATACGTAAAAACTACTCAAAAACTAACTGAAAACAATTTAATTGATTGCCACGGACAAGTATTAGAATCTTGAGTAAGTAATGACATAATGGAACTAAGTTTGACTGTTGAAACAGCTTGGACCAAGTTTGACCGAAATTTAACTTACGATATCATTACAAGACAGCATGAATTTCACGTGAATTCAAGACTTGACAATATGCTACATCAACTTGATTATTAACCCTATTAACAAAATAATATCTATAACTGTAGACATATCACACCACGTTAGCCTAGCCCCATGCTAAGTACCGTAAGGACTTGTGTGGTACTAGACAACGGAAATATATTTAATATGTTTTATGAATTTAAAAAATTTTATATATTTAAGTTCTTTACTCTAGAAATACATATAATACATAGATTAACATCCATGACCCGACGGGTTCCACTTATCCGAGCTCTATTCCACTGCGACAGCCGGTCGTCAAATTGTTATTCTGAAGATTTCTGAAAATATTACCAAAAAAAGTTTTTTGAAAAAGCCTTTACGTAAAAATAAAATCGAAAAAGATCGAAATGAGACCTCTGCAAACTACCAATATGTTACAGCTGTAGACAGAGTGTCACGTCAAGACGTACCTAAATGTATACGATCGAAAAACATTACCCTCTTTCTAACACTGTCGGATGTAAATATCCAACGCAAACCAAAAAATCAGACATTTTGTGAGTTGTATTCCGAGCTCGTTATATGAATTGTCCATTACTATCGAGGCGCCCGGAGATTAGGGTTGTACATGTAAAACTGTAGACGGAGGTTTTCGTTGTGTAACATTTTAAGATTTAAAAATCAAATCTGACATACTTTGAAATGAAAATGTGCTACGAAAAAAAGGAATTCTAGATAACTCATTTAGACAACATTTTTTTTTAATTAGAGCTGCTGAAATGATGACTTAAATTTTTTTTTTTGTGTTGTTCATGATACTTTAAATAGTACTCTGGCTAGAGTACTCTCAAAAGTAAAATCTAGACATTTAACATAAAAATCGATAATTTTAAACGGTTAACAATAATTCGGCTAATATTAATGCTGCACATTAATCAACAAAATGTAATTGAATTAACCTACCTAGCTTTAGAGATGTGTTAATTTTGTGAATTTCTCTTTTTTTTCTCAAGTTTTTTATTGTATAGGGGGTTCAAATGAGCATTCATGCCTTTTGACGAGTACCAACGCCTATATACCCCGTAGAGAATTTACCAATCACCGTCCTCCTTCCCATTCAATTGGCCCGAAGGCTTGAATTGCCTATTGAATTGAAGGTTATGCGAAGAAATCTACAAAACAGTTGTCACTTTACAGAAATATCGTGTTACCTCGTTCGTACCAGCTGCAATGCACACTCCTCTGTCGTCAATCTGTCGGTGTCAACCCTAGCGGCTAGATCAATAAGAATGCGCGTCGCAGCGGAAGTGGAAGCCCGGGGTCGCGAGGTAGTTTGTTACAAGACGGCCATTACCCGCAAGACGCCGCACCAAATGGAGGTTACCGTCAACACAGTAATTAGGAACATAGAAAGATATCATTTTATTTTATTGCGATTATCTGCTTCGTTGATCTTTTTTTTATGGTTTACGGGGGCAAATAGGCAGTTGGAGCCATTTTCATGGCTACCAACGCCCACAGACATTCGCACAGAGTCTATACAGATGCGCTGCTCTCCTTACTCCATAGGCCACCGGCTACTTTAACACACCGCACGAAACGCGACAGCACAGCTGTCACTTTACGCCGGTCTCGTGTAAGCGCGAGGTACCTCCTCGGCTATACCGGCCAAATTCGGTTGCACGCAAGCATGCAGTGTGCACTATCTCTAATTAGTTATAGCATATCAGTCTCAGATGAGAGGGCCTTGGTTTGTTTCCCTGGTAAAAGTTTTATTGGGATTATATATACACATGGATCATTCCTTGTTTCCTTTCCTTCCTTCATCCTTTTGTCGTATTTGGTAAAATTAAAATCAAACTTTTATAAAATAAAAATTAAAAAAAAAACAAAAAACCTGCCTGCCTTAAAAATAATAACTAAATAGAAAATCAACTGAAAATGCCGGAACAAGATAAAAATTCAATTTTTACATGCAGTCGGGGGCAAAAAATTTAATGACTTTGTGCATGCCTCCGAGTGCATGTAAAAATTGAATTTTTATCTTGTTCCGGCATTTTCAGTTGATTTTCTATTTAGTTATTATTTTTAAGGCCGGCCGGTTTTTTGTTTTTTTTTTAATTTTTATTTTATTTACGGATTTTTAGTTAGATAAATTACGTAATCGGATCAATTAATTTCAAGAGTTTACATTATGTGTCACGAAGCCGCTGGCATAAGGTAGTTTTGTAAAGCACTAACTGCCGCTTGGCTGGCCCTGGCACCCGCGACTTCGTTCGCATAGCGTAGTTGTAATATAACCAGTGGTTATTCTATCAAATGGTTCTTGTTTCTTGCAGTGAGCCGAAATTCCGGCCAATTTAAAATATTTCTTTTCATACGACATTGGTTGTTTTTCCTTCTGAGGTCAATATGAACAGGCCAGCAGCGCCAATTTAGTTTTAATCCGTCCATTAGTTTCGGAGATTTGCCTGAACAGACAGACAAACGAACAAACACTTAGACAAAAAAAAATAAAAACTTTGAGGTGTTCTTATACTAAGTATCACATCGCGCCCAATTAGTTTTTCTTAAATATATATTTAATGTACAGACAAATGGATTTTTCTCTTGTATTATAATTTACTTTTTTTTTATTATTACTTTAATTACTACAATAAGTTTCATTCATAAAATCATAACAACAAAAACTTTCTTTCAATCCGTCGGGTAAAGTATAATTACTGTATTTCCTGTAGGAATGAGCGATTTTCCTGTAGTAAAGTGTTCTAAATGTTGACCAGGCTTAGTATCTATCTATCACTACAAAATAATTCATTTGAAACCGTCCAGTAGTTTAGGATATTTGCCTGGATAAACAGACTAATAGACAAATTCCTTATTTCAAACGCATTTATTTATTTTTAATCAATAGCCCAATAATAAGGACTTCCATACAAACTTCCAACCCCTATTTCATCCCCTTAGGGGTAGAACTTCAAAAAGTCCGTCCTTAGTGGGTGTCTACTCAATAAAAAGACCCTACTCACCAAATTTCGTTGCTATAACTTTAACAGTTTTTGCTCGGCGATGATGAATCAGTCAGTCATGTTATTTAATAAGAATAGATGTATCCTTTCCCCTAACTCTATAGCTAGTTTATCTCTGTACCAAATTTAATCAAAACTACTTTAGTCGTTTAGGCGTAATATCTTAATAGATAGACAGAGTTACTTTTGCATTATAATATTAGTAAGGCCAAGAAAATGGGACTTGTCAGGGTACTAGTGTTTTCCATGTTTCTTTATGTTGCGGAGACGTGGACATTAAGAGAAAGTGAGAAAAAGAAGATAGACGCTCTAGAAATGTGGCGCTGGAGGAGAATGCTTGGCATATCGAGGTCGGAATTTAGAACCAACATTTCCATCCTCAAGGAGCTCGGCGTCCAACAGCGTCTATCTTCCATCGTCCAATGTCGCATTCTTACTTATTTCGGACATGTTTCGCGTCGGAGGATACATCAATAGAATGCCTTGTAGTACAGGGTAGAGTTGAAGGTACAAGACCACGAGCCAGGTCGCCTCTGCGCTGGACTGACCAGGAGAAGACTGCACGTGATCGTTCACTCCACGAGTGTACGAGAAAGGCGAAAAAAAAAGAAATGCGATACGAGTGGCGACGGATTCTGAAGCATGTCGCCAACCCTGATGTGACGACCACGACCACTCTGCCAAGAGTGTGACGACTAAGAAGAAGAATTAGTAAGGCAGTAAGCACTCGAAAAATGTTTTTTGTCATTGTATATTTTTTTCGTATTACAGTTGTGATAATAATGATTTACCTTTTTGTGTTGAGCCCTTTAATTTGATACCTATATTGCAGTGTTCGAATAAAAAAAATATTGAACTGAAGTCCAATGGCGTAGCATAGCCGCCATGTTCGGTGTTTTTTAACGCCACCTATCTAAGAACACTTGGGCTGCTAGTCTAACGATACCTCAACTATGTCAATCCGTTAAGCGGTTCTAGAGATATGAGGTAATAAAGAATATTACATACACACAAGATACGAGCGAAAAACATATACCTTTCCTTGGCAGTCAGGTAAAAAGCGAAATTTCTACGACCCAAAGACAATAAATAGTTTGCCCTCCCCTGGAGGTAGATGTAATTGTTGACGTTCAAAAAGTATTTTTTATAATTATATTGAATAAAATATTAATAGAATGAATAAAAATACTATTTAGAATAAAAACTTTTTCGTTTAATTTCATTTCATTTCCTGATCCCCGTTAGACGGCCCCTGACCCCCGATAGGCGGCCCCTGACCCCCGATAGGCGCGCGCCAAGCCGCTGTTATCGCACCAGACATCGGTCCAGGATCGATGCCCGTAGATTTACGAGCTCCCTGTTCTGGCAGCCCACCAACACACGGACAGCCGTGTCGATAATAGAGATACGTTTTGTGGTTAATAATTGGGCCTTAGTTTGGAAATAAATATGTTTCTTTATTGAAAGAAAGAAAGAAGAAAGAAAGAAAGAATGAATTTATTTACATTTACAAAAGAAAATATTTAAGATGGATGCAAATCGGTCTCAAGCTCGACATTTGCTGCTGATAATTAAAAAAACAATCGCTTTAGTCACAATATAAGTACACTTATATTTACACTGCGCTTTAGTCTTAGCACTCTGTATGTAGCACATATATGACGTCATTGATGCCAGTAAGAGACATGCCATTGTTGGGTTTCAGCCTATTCACTCCGGCACTAGCAGGTACTGTCACTCACATCATCGAACCGGGGTATTGAATACCGGGGTAGTGAGTACCCGGCACCTGTTAGCATGTACGTTTTGTGCGATTGCTTCTTACAGCCGAGAGCATATTAGAGGGGGGAAAGAAGGAGAGCAAGATATGCGGGCATGTGTGCCACACTTACTTGAATGCAGCTGAATTGGGACGGCACGACCGGTACCTCTCGCTTACACGAGACCGGCGGAACGTGACAGCTATGCTGTCGCTTTTCGTGCAGTGTGTAAGTAGCCGGTGGCCCATGGAGGTGGGAGGAGACAGGTTCGGAGGGCAACGCATCTATATAGCCTTTATGTCAACGAGCGTTTGTAGTCATGAAAGTGGCTCCGACTGCTAGTTTGCCCCCCTATACTATAAAAAAGCCGCACTTAACTATTAAAACTGCTGGTGTGTGATTACTCGCCTCGACGCTTTAGTTGCAGAATATATTTATGACATTTTGTAATTCATTTAAGGGTTTTAACACGATAAAATATGTATTAAAGGTGGCCAGGGCTGGTGTAACCCGGTCGAATCGTCGAACAAAAATATATGTTTTCGCTATTAACTTAAACCTAAAACCCTTGACTGCCTCATGGTCTAGTGGTAAGCGTGTTCTACCACAGACGTGAGTCCCGGGTCCGAATACCGGGTCGGACCAAAAATTGTTATTGGGATTTTTCAATTTCTAATAGTCAGTAAGCGAGAAATTTGGCGGTGTTACACCTTTGGAGAGCAAAGCCGTCGTTCCTGCACCTGATTTCTCTCCGGTCGTGTCGGATTGCTGTCCCATCGGAATATGAGAATAAGGAAACAGAGAGTGCAGTTGTGTCTCCGCTCACACTCGTGTACTATAATGTCCTGCGCAGATGGATCTTCTATATAGACGGCCTCCGTAGCCGAAATAGGCTGGGACGACATTATTTATATAAACCTAAAACCCGTAAAGTAACTACAAAATGTGTAACTAACTAGAAAGTCTGAACAACATGTAAATACGTGTTTGAGACGTCATAAACATGACGTCATAAGCGAATGTTATCCGGTCACAATTGAAGTTACCCGGACTTCAAGTGGACTTTGTAGCAATGTAGCTACGGCATCAGCTTCCAAAGTCCACTGGACAAAGTAAATCTATCCTCAGCGGTCTACGATGGAATGCCCGGCTACGGCCGTAGGCAATTCGTAGCGGTCTGCTACGATGAGTCTACGACCGCACTTGATGCCATGGTTACACAACTACAGGCTTATTAAATAAACATAGATTAACTTTACTCCAAGTATTAAACTGGAATCTGTCCAATTCGTTAGTAATAAGCATTAACAATATGGAGTTCGTTAGTAATAAACGGTAACAATAAGGAATTCGTTAATAATAAACATTAACAATAAGGAATTTGACAGCTTCTAGTTTAATGCTTGGAGTAAAGTTAACCTACGTTTATTAATATGGCTGCAAAAATTTTGTGTTACTTATATTCCTATACTTGCTGCGCCCCGCGGTTTCACCCGTGTAAATTTCGATATCGTGGAAAATCATCCCATGGAATTCCATAGGAACATTTTTTCGGGATAAAAACTATCCATTGTGTTAATCTAACTTACCCACTATGTGTGTGCCAAATTTCATGAAAATCGGTTCAGCAGTTTTAGCGTGAAAGAGTAACAAATAAACAAACAAACAAACATACCAACTTTTGCATTTATAATATTAACTAGCTGCGCCACGCGGTTTCACCCGCGTAAATTTTGAGACACATTTTTTTGAGATAAAAACTATCCTAT
Organism: Calycopis cecrops; assembly: GCA_001625245.1. Taxonomy (NCBI): domain Eukaryota; kingdom Metazoa; phylum Arthropoda; class Insecta; order Lepidoptera; family Lycaenidae; genus Calycopis; species Calycopis cecrops. Next base: position 22,329 of record LUGF01039039.1, on the reverse strand, counting down.
GTGTTAATCCATGTTACCCTCTATGTGTGTGTCAAATATTATGAAAATCGGTACAGCAGTTTTTGCGTGAAGGAGTAACAAACAAACAAACAAACAAACAAACAAACATACAACCTTTAGCATTTATAATATTAATAAGATTACTTTTTAATGAAAACTACAGATTGTTCGCTGCGCGCAAATTTGAATGGCGCAAGGCAGGGCGACGAATCAACGAATCAACGATGTTTCAACCCAATCGATCAAGCCTTTTAGAAGTTGACATTCTGACAGCAGCGCCACCTACCGGATCCAATCGTATTTTTTTACTATTCCGGTAACCATCGAAATACCCATATAAAATTTCAACCCAATCGGTTGAGCCGTTTAGAAGATGACATTCCGACAGAAGCGCCACCTACCGGATCCAATTGTATTTTTTACCATCCAGGTAACCACCGAAATACCCACATAAAATTTCAACCCAATCGGTCAAGCCGTTTAGTAGTTGACATACCGACAGCAGCGCCACCTACCGGATCCAATTGTATTTTTTTGGCATCCAGGTAACCATCGAAATCGACCAAATCGCAATTACGACTGCTAATATTATTTACATGAGTTTGGCACACGAATAAAGGAAAACCTGGATGAATGCATGATTCCAAGTAGTAGTAGTCCAGGGATATGATTCCTATGTCCTTATTTTATTGAAAAAACTTTAGTCAACAAAGACTAAACTCACACTAAACTCAGGAACACAATATACACACTAACAGAGTTAAAGGTAGTAATCTCCCTTGTACTAATGTACAGGAGAATTCTTCTTTTCATTTTGGTCCCATGTTCCTCAAAGAAAACTATTGAGTTCCTTTACTCATCATATTCCTGAGCTTAGTGTGACCTTGACTTTGCAACATAGCAACAAAAACAACTAACAACAACTTTGCCCGTAAAAAAAGTATAAATTCATCACATGGGACCATTATCGGAACCAGAAGAGATATAAATGTCATCCCCAAGAACATTTTATTGGGAACATATTATTTATCCAAATGTCTATTGTATGCATTTATTTTTACATGTACCACATTAGGTCGCAGCCGAATGTAAAAGATACAAAATCGTCCCTTGGCATCCCTCATGAAATTTTTTTCGGGATAAAAACTATCCTATAGGCATGTAAATACAGGTTCCTATCTAAACAATTGACTAATTTTATGAAAATCTGATAAGTAGTTGTAACGTGAAGGAGTAACAAATAAATTAAAGTCAACATCCCATAGCATCCCACAGGAACATTTATTCGAGATAAAAATATCCCATATATTAATACAGGTTCCCTTCTAACCATATGTCAAATTTCATGAACATCTGAAAAATAGTTTGAGCGTGAAGGAGTAACAAATACATTAAAGTCATCATCTCATAGCATCCCACAGGAACATTTTTTTGGGATAAAAACTTATTATTATGAATAAGTAGCCGATGGGCCACAGGAGATATCAGTCACGCATCATCTTACTGGTATAGTTGAAAACCGGTGCCAGGTTCAATGTTAACCATGACAACTGGCTTATACCGAACCACACCGTTTTGGTACTTACTTGATGCAATCTTAAAATTACCTATCTTAAGGTCTTAATGTAATAGAACCTTATTGTCAGTATGTGTTATCTTGTATAAACTCTTTTGTAGTTGTCTCTGTATTGTGTCCGAATAAATGATTTTAAAATGATTTCTATTGTAGGGCAAAATAACGTGTTGATAATTCGGCAACATAACAACATATTACCATTACAACATATTTTGACAAGAAAACGGCTGTCGGGTCAACTAGTTTATAATAACATATAGCTAGTACTTAAAAAGTAAATTGTCAAGATTATTTTGTTATAAGTTATAACACAGCTTGAATCACTACAAAAGCACAATTTTCGTGCTTACCTTACTAAAACTATTTTCAAGGGCTTTCAAAGAAATGTACTTGCGAGATTTCTATCACACTATATTTTGTTCTTAGGGTCACGAACAAAGTAAAAAGTTACCTTCCTTCGCTAAAACACGTAGTTTTCTTTGGATAAAACTTATTTTAAAACTTTAACTTTAACATTATACTTCAGCATGGAACAGTGAATCGATTTTCAAAACATCAATCTATTTGGTTATTTATGAACTCTTATATCCTGACAAACCTCACTACCCACGACATCAATTCACTCAGGTATTGTCTTGTCTCGCCAGTTTTGGCAATGTAGTAATAATTTCAAAAGTAAAAATTACGCAGACATTATAAAATATAGCCAAACTACCTCCTGGTTTCTGGATTTCTATTAGTGAAAGAATAGTTAAAATCGCTCCAGTAGGAGCTTAATGAATACAAACATACAAACAATAGGGAATATGCGTATGATACTAGTGATGATATTTTTTTATACTTAAAATATTTTCCTGTAGATGTGCGCACGTAACTATTAATTTTTTTTTCTAATATTAATATAATAATCTAATAATAATTTTGATTCGAACTAGAAAATAAGGATTGAAATGTGCAAACTTAGTGCGGTAAACTTAGATTAGGTGAAACGCAACGCAATGACGTTGCATTTCGTAACAAATTGTGACGTCAAAGATTATAATTTGACGAGCAGGCTGGCACAATGATACAGAGCTCGGATAAGCGGAGCATGTTGCGCCAGGGGTCGTGGGTTCTATACCTGCCTAGGTCATGGATTTTGTTGTTGTTTATATATGTATTTATATAATAAAAATCTTAAATACCTATTTAAAATTTCTTAAATTTATAAAGCATATTAAATATATTTCAGTTGTCTAGTACCCGTAACACAAGTCCTTACGGTACTTAGCACGGGGCTAGGCTAACATAGTGTGATATGTCCTCAGATATTATTATCTTATCTATACATATACAAATCTATTGTTGTTCGTTAGACTCGCTAAAACTCGAGACCGGCTGAACTGATTTGACTAATTTTGGTTTTTAATTAATTGTGGTTGTCTAGAGGAGGTTTAAAAGGTGAGTAAATTTGAAAAAAATGCTAGAAATATAGTAAAAACAACAATTTCGTTGTCCCATATAAACTATTCCCTGTTATCTGTCAAACATTTGATGTTCGTTCTGTCGTTCAGAAATCAAACAAAATTTAAAATTCAAAGAATAATTTAAAATAAATAACGAATTAGAATAGTAATATCTTTTTAACTACATTTGGAAACAGAAGATAAAACTGTACTTAATTTTGGTTAAAGTTTGATAAATCTTAAGTTTTTTTTGTTATATAGCTATTAAATATCTTCGGTATATATAATCGAATATAACCGGCTTAATATATCACCAGGGCTACCTATACCGGACAGGCCAGACTAAGACCAGCTTAGTTATAGCTCCTCCTTATTACCCGTCCTTCTGAATCAGCAGAAGGCGTGGATTGGGACTACTGGCGATCCGATTAGGACAAAATTGGTGGTATGCTCCGTTGGAGTACTGGAGCCAGGGATCAGGATGGAAACCTTACCAAATGCTCGGTTCTGAGTACTGACGTTGTAGTTGAGGCTGTTCAGAGGCAGCCGGACTTTCCCGGTGTCGTTTGTATTCAGTGTTGTTATATTGTGATTAAGCGGATATTTAAGTTATACTTCGACAACAAAGAGACTCGCACGAAAATGACTGATATCGGAAACAAAAAGGCGCAATCAATCTTCCTAAAATTGACGTATTCATGTTGACTACGTACCTATTTTACTGCAAATCCAGATTTAACATCTACGGAAACAAAAGTAGTAAAAGCAGTGTTTATTCGATCTTCTGTCTTTTTTAGACATACCTATAATATTTTTACTTGTACCTCAGCCAAGGGAAATACCATAAACTTAAAATATAAATGAGAGAACATTGTCTCGTTGAACTCATAATGTTACACCACTTTTTCCTTATGTACCTTTCGGTACCATAAAAACACTTTAACTGGTGCATTTCTGTTTGTATTTTTAGACATTGGCACAATGCAGTACCGAAATAACGGTCTTTTGTCCTATTGCATATAACACAAAATATAAATATATTAAAGGCCCAAACCAAGCCAAAACACTGCAGCTATTCTTATTCTATATGATCAAAGAGCATATAAAAGATATATGATGTTTAACGTATTATGGTCTATGATGTCACGTCAGCGCGGCAAAATGTCGTCGTTTAAAAACCTGTTATCAGCCTAGTACTTTGAATTTTTTTTTTTAAATATTGTTTTTTTTACATTAATGTAATGATGTAAATTATTATTTAAAAACATTTAAAAAAATCATGCATATTCCCTATTATTTTCTCTTTATAATATTAGTATATAGATGTAGGCAGAGGTCATCCTCCGACGATTAAATTATTGATTGATCATACTTTATTTTTTATTTAGCTTATGCATCTACCCAGACAATTGCTATTTGCAAGGACAAAAATTATGTCTCTTTAAAATGTATGGTACAAGAAACTTCACTAACTTCTTGGGAACATCAAAATAACATTGTGTTGAGTACACACGTACACTCCATGGCCCCATAAAACTAAAGTAACTGAACTCTTGACCTCAGTAATATCACCCAAACATCCCGCACTCAGTTCTTAAATCTTGAGTACAAAGTTAGTTCTTTATGTTAAATGCTAAAAACAAGAGCCATGCCGTAACCGTATTGCAGCCAAATTTGGCTGCCGCAACACGAGGTACCACGCTCACAAAATACCACCGCAAAGTAACAGCTGTAGTGTCGCATTTCATTCGTCACTTATGCGTTTCCGGTGGCCCATTGAAACCTTTGTCGGTATTTATAAAAATACTCCGAGTTCCCTTACGATCCCTTATGCATTAAAAACATATTTCATTCTCGATAATATACTAAACTAAGAGCGAAAAATATCTACATCTCATCATTTAAACTAGATAGACACGCTTCTACTGTTGTGACTGAATGGTTCTTGTTATACATGAAGGGACCACTGACTCTCGCCGACGTTCACAATACCAGGGTTTTCACAAATGTATTGTCGATATTTCAATGATAATAAAACTCTTTTTTCTTTTTCTTACCTACGGTTCAGGAATACAGCTGAATACAAAGAGTTTTTTATCCAAGTAGCCAACTTTACTGAAATAACTGTCGTATAGAGGTGGTTCGATTATTTCTTAAATGTGGATCAGTATGCAGGAGACGTTCAGGAGACAATTTACTTTGTAAATTAAATTTACGCAATTCGTTTCAGCTACTCGCGTAATTCTGATGTGATTTACGTAACATTAATTCTGCTTCGTTATGCTTAAAGGTGAATGCTTATCTGTCTTTCTTACACAAAATGTAATCGAAGATATATAAAATGATAATATAAACTAAATGTGTTTCACTTTCTATAAAAAACCGGCTAACTGCGAGTCGCACCGAGGATTCTGTACCAACGAAAGGTAGAAGTGTCTCTGCGTCATTTTTTACCAGAAAATAAAATAACTTGGTTTTTCATAGCGCTTGAGTGAACGATAAGATGTATTTGCTTTTTTGAATATTAATTATTTAAAAAAAAAAATTAATTTTTTTATATATTATAGGGGGCAAACGAGCAGGTGTTTAGTGACTACCGCCGCAAAACTAGGTGTCTTGACATTCACAAAACTAGGCGTCTTGCAGACGCGTTGCTGATCTTTAAGAAAGAGGATATTATATTATTTTGATATCTTGCTCAAACCAATTTTCGTTGAAAGTTTTCATTGAGATCTACAGCTCTCATCACTGACATACAGGTTGGACGAAAAATATTATATTCCGTTCTCTGTATGGAGTGGCCCCCCTTTATTTTTTAATTTATTTATTTTTATTCAAAATTCGAATCGCGGTTCATAGAATACATGAACCTAAAGTTTAAGGCTAAACTGCTAAAGCTCAATAGTTTCGAAAAAAAATGGCTGTGACATAACGGTCGGACGGACGGACACACATGACGAATCTATAAATGTTAAATTTGGCTATGGAACTGTAAAAACATAACAAAAACCTATTCCCATTGGGATATTTTTTCAAGCTCTGTCTGGAATTTGCCTTCAGATTGATAGATATAAGACCACATTGTCCGTCGCTTACGCCGACAATAATATTCAAAATGGAAATTATTGTTTTCATCCGCCTATTACCTAGGAAGCATTTGAACACAGGAGTCAGAAGAAACAAACATTCGACAGCGCTGACCCCGACGTGATTTGAACAAGCAATCTTCTGATATATGATGAATTGCATTGTTATTATGAAACAAATATAGGTAGGTATGCGATATAATCGAGATGTGAGTACAGTAGGAGTACAGTACAACAGAGGTGGCCACTAATGGAGGATCCATTAGTGGCCACCTCTGTTAGTAACCAACTGCTATCGATATTGTCTAGGTATACAGTCAGTAAATCCAATGTAGCTAGTGTCGCGGATGGAATAGCAGCTTATAGCTAAAGGTGTGCTCATAATACGCTAAATACGATTTAATCTCTCTCATCCCTCCTTTGTTAAATATTTTTATATAATATATTAAAAGGGGGCAAGCAAGCAGTCCAACCATTTTCATGACTACCGACGCTATTAGACGCCCGCATAGAGTTTATACAGATGCGTTGCCCGCACGCACGAATATATCCTACTAATATTATAAATGCGAAAGTTTGTTTGTTTGTTTGTTACGTCTTCACGCAAAAACTGCTGAATCGATTTTCATGAAATTTGGACATAGAAAGTAACTTGGATTAACACATAAGATAGTTTTTATCCTGAAAAAATGTTCCTATGGGATACTAGAGGATGATTTTCTATTTTCCACGGAATCGAAATTCACGCGGATGAAACCGCGGGGCGCACCTAGTATTATATAAGATCGAACATAAATCTGAAGTGTGAGATGAGATGTGTGCGATGTAAGGGCGGTAAAGCGCTACGCGCGGCCTTACATTACAAACTGTATTACTCATTACATTATATACATTACCTGAAGAAAGCAACGGATCTGCAAAATCTAATGTTTATGGACACACTCACGAAACGTCTTCAACTGCACGTCTGCCTCTTTATACTATAGTTGTTTCACTAGTTGTCAGCACCGGATTAAGCACTGGCGAGGCCCGGGGCTTGGAGATCATTGAAGTTGATAGGGAGGCCCTTGTAAGGGTACAAAAATCATTTTATTGCCCTTAAGCCTTGCGGGGCCCGGGGCTACAGCCCCCTAAGTCCCCACCTGCACCCGGCGCTGCTCGTTCCCGTCTGATTCCACACTATACATAAGTTACAGCGTCAACGCTGGAATAATCTCTGGCGGATCCCGGGGCTTGGAAACCTTGGAGTTGAGAATGGGGGCCCTCTTAAAGGCACAAAAATTATCTTAAAGCCCTTGAAGCCTAGGGGGCCCTGCGCTGCAGCCCCTTTCAGCCCCCACCTGGATCCGGTGCGTCCATATCACAAAATCAGCCCTCAACTCGTGAACACGGCCTTACATTGTCGCTTGCCGTGTTTTGGTTGCATTGAATTTGTCAGCTGAATACTAAGCTGAATAGCAGTGGATACATCGTATCTCCTCTGACATGTTACTGTCTCGAGTTTAGTTAACACCGGTGCACTTGTGTTAAGTCTGCACAGTAGATTTGTAGACAATTATTAGGAAAATATTCTAATAAAGTGGTTAACTACTCGTAGATACATAAAAGTATTATACGAAATTTACGAATTAATTTATTTACACTTTTATCTTCATTTGGAATTTTAGCGCTAAAATACGTTCATCTGTCAACGCACGGATGATAGATTGTAAAACAAAGCACATCGCAAAATGTCATCCTTTCGACAGTGATTTTTTGCAAAGCAGGACTTCAGCAGTAGACAGAGAATACAATAATTGTATTGTATTCTCTGTCTACGCAAAAGACACAGAAACTTCATCAATAATAACGCGTATCTTATATATCAATGTGTAGGCTACCTGTACCTGGTTACTGGTATACGCACATTCACAAGACACAATCATAATACTACAAACATGGAATAACTATATCCAAGTAATAACCTGGTAATAAACTGACATCTGTCAAATTCCATACTTTTTTTGTGTTTTTTATTATGGAATTTGACAGGTGTCAGTTTATTACAAGGTTATTCCTTGGATAGAGTTATTCTATGTTTATTAATAAGGGGGTAGGTGTGGCAAAGTTCATACTCCTCCGTCCGCGCAATTTTCGTGTTAATTTGTGTGATTTTGCAGTTTGATTACGAAAAAGTTATAACTTGCATTTAATTTCAACGAGTCTACCCTCATTATAATGAAATGTTGATCATCATCAAAATCTAAACTATGTAATTTTTGTTAAATCATTTTGCACAAACTTTAAAACAACTTACCTACACAATTTAAATTTCATTTTTAGTTATATAAATATTTTGCGTTATCTACATTATTGAATACCGACGCCAAAGGTTAGCATAATTATTATTCAAATGCCTTCCTATGCTCCCCCCGTCCCCTCCAATTAGAGAGGTACCTCTTCCGTCGTCTACATATTCATACACATGGCTTGCAACAAACAAAGCATCTCATTTCGAATAACAAATACTACGTCGTGCCGGTCAAATTCCGCTACAATTCTGTTACATACTCTCACTAAAATTACTTTAGAAGAGCTTTCATTTATAGGCACACACACATCTATACATCCTATACGTTGTTTAGACACGTGTTACATACAATGTATGCGAAACAACAACAAAATTAAAGGCAAATCCGATTATATCGAGAAACTTGGTCGGGCGGGGTAATTATAAGCCAGTTAACGTAATAAGTTATATCACACGCGACCTGGATACTTATACTGTGAGGAAGAGGGACACACATACCGGAGGGGCACCTGTCACTACCACCGACCGCCGCCGCAACTGGCTACTAACAGCGCGTTCACGACCACAGCGGTGCGAATTAAAAACGGCGCGGTGAGCGGATCGTCTGTCTCTCTTTCACTCGATACTCGACGCGCGAGTGAGAGAGAGACAGACGACCGCTCACCGCGCCGCAATTCGCACCGCTGTGGTCGTGAACGCGCTGTAACACAAAAAACGCAAAATGCCTTTAATGCCAATCGCACAGTGCGTAAGTTATTTCAGCTCTGAGACTTCTGTTTTCACTAGTTTGGTAATAACCGACTTCTACTGTCGTCCCATACAAAATGCAGACAGGCAATTACAGGTATCATAAGGGTTTAACCTATTCCTTCTTTTTAATGTATTTATTTCTAGGAGGTAATATATTACAGAATACTTATATACTACTGCTACTGTGCATAAATGTACATCCATACATAGACATCCGCATAGTTTACACAGATGCGTTGACCTCCTTCGTCCTCCTTCCTCCATGGGCCACCGGCTACTTAGATACCGTAAACGCGACCGCACAGCTGTCTTTACGCCGGTCTCGTGTAAGCGAGAGCCAATTCGGCTACAAGAATGCTGCGTGGCACTACTTCTTCTTTATATTTACTTCTATCGCTAATTTGCCATCTTTGTATAAGGTTTCTTTCATTTTTTTCATTTTTATTTTCTTCTTTTTGAAGAGCATATTTCGAGCAAAATGATTGCTACAAATCCTTGATGATGTTTTTGAAATCCAATTCATTCGCCCTGTTGATTGAATCCATTCTTTTCGCAAAATTTCATAATTTGGAAACATGAAACTTACTTAATATTATATCTGCATTTTTCCTAAAGATGTTTAATATCAATAAATTACTCACCATTCGGTGAGAATATGATCTCTGAAATTGACAATACCGGGGTAAATAAATTGTTAATTATTATGTAGGTATCAAATTATTGTAAAAATACTATGTATTGAAATGTTTGCGTATTTAAAATATATAATTTTAAAGTAAAACGGGAGCCAAAACTAAGGGCTAACGTTGATATAACTTGGTGTACTTACAAATGAAATGATACGTCCTGATATTTTCTTTCCTTATAACTTTTACACTTGTTTTTTTACAAAAAATATTAAAACTAATACTTACAGAACTTGTACAACACGGGTATCTTATATTTTTGAGCTGCTTCTGTTTATTTTTCAAATATAAACAATTACAAACAAAAAATGCTTCAACGTAAAAACTGTTTAGCGATCTATTTAGCTGACAAAAGATCGTCTCTCGTGTGTGTCTCGCTTGTTTACACGTCATGGGCATAAGCTGATCTTCTCTGTCTACGAGTTAGATGCAATCACTTCCTATGTCTACGACATAAACAGTATGGAATTTGACAGTTGTCAGTTTAATACAAGGTTAATGCTTGGATAAAGTTATTTATGTTTATTAATAAGAGGCATAATGTGCTTGTAAATAGAAATAATTCAGGTCAATATATTATATGATATAAGGTGCTGCCAGGACAGACGAACAGATAGGCAAAGTGATTCCGTTCTTCGTATTGAGTCGCGGTACCCTAAAATATATAATAAATAATGAAACTCTTGCCAATCTTAAAGAAAGCGATACCGTGCCTCCGACAAAATGGCCGTATCTACGGGAACGAACCCTCTTACCCCGCGAAACTACATCAATATTCAAGAGACGTTGCAGTCAAGTTTCTTTTCATAATAAATTCATTTGCGCTGCCTGCGACTTTAATATCTTTATAATTACACTCGTAACTTGAATACAGCAGGTATTACCATTGTTGTACATTTATATACAACTAGCTGCGCCCCTCGATTTCACCCGCGTAAATTTCGACCCCTTGGAAAATCGAAAATCATCCTATGGTTTCCCATATGAACATTTTTTCGGGATAAAAATTATCTTACGTGTTAATCCAAGTTACTCTCAATCCCCCTTATTAATAAACATAGAATAATTTCGACCCCTTGGAAAATCGAAAATCATCCTATGGTTTCCCATATGAACATTTTTTCGGGATAAAAATTATCTTACGTGTTAATCCAAGTTACTCTCAATCCCCCTTATTAATAAACATAGAATAACTCTATCCAAGGAATAACCTTGTAATAAACTGATATCTGTCAAATTCCATAATAAAAAAATACAAAAAAGTATGGAATTTGACAGATGCCAGTTTATTACCTGGTTATTACTTGAATATAGTTATTCCATGTTTATTAATAAGGGGGTATGTGTGTGCCAAATTTCATGAAAATCAGTTCAGCAGTTTTTGCGTGAAGGAGAAACAAACAAACAAACTTTCGTATTTATAATATTAATAGGATATATTTACACATTACATTTATATTTATAACATAATATATGTATTATTACTACCTGCGCCCCATGGTTTCACCCGCGTTAACCCAATATTTTCATAGAATTGTAACTCTCCGAGAAATATCGGGATAAAAGTTGAAATTATCTTTTTTTCTATCTTATCCTCTGACATATCGAATGTACACAAAAGTCATAAAAAATTGTAACCCTAGTGAGGTTACTAATATTATACTAACAAAACTATAACTATAAATAATAATAAAATAAAACTTAAAATATACTTATAATTAATTAAATTAAAATCTAGAATAATACATATTTTTATTAAATTAAAACTAATTTTATTATTATTATTTGTACTTGTCCGTGCGCGTGACCTTGAATGACGCTGCACAGGCGAAGGATCGGATCATACGGGGCTCGCATGCGCACACTCGCCGCTGACCGCGTCTCGCTCTGAACCATTGATACGCAATTGTCGCATTCAACTCAACGACTGTGCTACCTACTTTTAATTTCTGCTCGAGTAATCTCATTGTCGAGTCTTCTTAAGGCGAGCTGAGCAGCGCCGATCGACGAAGTTGCGGGGGTGAGCCGTGAGGCACCGCGGGGTGCGCCCCGCGCCGCGGGCGGGGTGCGCCCCGCGCCTCGGCCCGCGCACTGCCAAACGCGCGGTAACTCGCGCGCGTTATAAATTTAATTTATGTAATTTACTAGAGCTCGAATAAGCGGAGCGCGTTGCGCCAGGAGTCGCGGGTTCGAATCCCGTCTAGGTCATGGATGTTTATCCATATAGATAAATGTATATTTCTATAACAAT
>LUGF01039005.1:706577-734813 GCA_001625245.1 Calycopis cecrops | reverse complement strand
AGGAGTATGGAATTTGGCGCACTTATAGTTTACGTGTAAGAGAAGTGCAGAACGCTAATATATTTTAATAATAATATTTATAAAGTACTTTAATTTAATAATTAAAACTTTACACACACCACCATGCATTTGACACATCTAGGTATGTATAAGACACACGTAATTATTGATGAAGTTTCTATGCGTAGTATATGTACAAAAGTGTTGAAAATTCTATTTATAAATTATTGTTTGCCTTAGTTTCAATTACATAATTTTCAATAACAAAAAAGTTTCACTTAGATCGAATATTGATCTTCGCGGGTTCACTACTATGTATAATGCAACACATTTAAATATCATTTGGTTTAGTTACACTCAGAAAATCAGAGTGTAACTAGTGAAATTGATTCAGCTCAGACCACTCCAGGTCATTGATTTATCCGACATGTACTAATTCTAATAACACATCGATGCCAACGGCTCGTGACCGTGACCTCTGGCACTCTATGGGGGATGCCTAGGTCGAGCAATGTATGTCCTCCTGCTGATGATGATGATGATGACGTCACTATTACGTAATAGTATAACGTGACAGTTTTAGACAACTCTTCAGTCGTCAAGACAACATTTTTAATTTATAACTATTTGAGCATAGTTCTTTTTGAAGTAAAAGTTTATTTGCGCTTGCTTCACTTGGGGAGTACGCTGAAGAATCCGTGACGAGAGCGTTGCGAAAAGAGCGATCGGGCAAATCTAATGAAAGTTGAGAGGGAGATATAAGTTAGTGAAGACAGAAAGAGAGTTGTTTATTATTATATTTTAGGAGCAAGAAAGAGAAGTTCGTGCGCCCATTTTCTTACTCTCTCCCTCTTGTGCTTCGTCGTGTGGTCTACAGCACTCACATTTGTTCATGAGAGACTGTTTGACTCGGGAGGTTTATCATAAGGGCAAAGGCGTTGCTCGTCGGTAGCAACTAAACAGGAGGACTTTTTGCTTCCTTATAATATAGTTTAAAATAATGGTCAGGTTGCTTTGCTACCATATGAGAGTAAGTATAAGTAAAGCTGTAAGTTAAACTATTGATGACCAGCTGGCACAGTGGTAGAGCTCGGATAAACGGAGCATGTTACGCCAGGGGTCGCGGGTTCGAGTCCCGCCTAGGTCATGAATGTTTATCTATGTTTTTATATATTTGGATTGCCTCGTGTTCTATTGGTAATTATATGTACCTATTTCTATTATAAAAATCTTAAATATTATATAACATTTCTTAAATTTATAAAACATATTAAATATATTTCCATTGTTTAGTACCACAAATCCTTACGGTACTTACTACCGGGTGAGACTAATGTACTGTGTAAAACGCAGATAATATTATTATTTAAAAAAAAGTACAATTCCCATACCTGGATATGGTTCCTGACAACACGGATAGTAGCGTTCGTGTCTCTCTGCTGGTACTCCCAAAATATCCCATTCTACCGACGGATAGTATTCGCGCAGGTCTATACCTACTTTCACCATGTCGCCTTCCTTCTGATTGATATGTTTCAGGTCAATCTATAACAAACGTAGCACTTAAACACGCTTGTAAGGTCCAAAAAAAAACCATTTGATGAACACGATTTTAAAATACAATTACCAAAAATCCAGATTACATGAATAGCTTTTAAGAGTTAATTATGTGTGGATTGATGCTCAAATCAAAATTAAAACAAAGTTCATTTGAATTTCACGTGTTCTAAAACAAATGATTGAATTTCAAATTCACTCATTTGTTTATAGAAGAGGGGCGAATGGGCATGTTGGAATTAAAACGAGCTCAAGAGCACAAGTCATTGCAGCTACTGGCTGTCCTTTGCGAGATCTGTAATGTTTGCTTTATTATATCAATATTCGCGTTCAAACCATAGCAGAGTGTCCTTTCTTGATAGAAATATCAAGCATACTATAGAAAAGATTTTATAATACTCCATAACCTGGTGCACTATCTGCTATCACAAAATACATCTACAAATTCTGCGTACAAAATGTTATCAAATAAGAAGCCAACAGTCTGCCAATATAATGTTCCACTAAAGAGGGAATATAGGGAAAAGATTATGATATTTCTTGCACAGAAATATATATTTAAAAATGATGACCAATGGAAATATGCTCCCACGTAAAGTTTGTCATTATAAATCAATTAGAAGTAAAGGTACCTACGTATAGTAACTAAGATGTTTAATTAAATACCTGATCACCATCGTAACTCCAAGATCCAAACTTCAAGAAACAAGTTTGCTGATCGAACGGGAAATAGCGCACGTCGATTTCACACGAAGATTTGAAAATCGCTGGTGGGGTCCATAAAACTTTGCCAGTGTGGTGAAGTACAGCCTTTGTCATCGTCGTCACTACGTATTCTCCGTCAGCACTGGCAACAATCAAATAAAAAGTAAATGGTGTTGCCATGCTGTATGGCAGACGAATTGGGCTGGCATTATCTTTTTAGTAATAACGAGGCTGTTGCTCGTGTGGCTTGTAAGTACATAGCTGGTAGCCCATTAAAGGGGTGGCTTAAATGAGGGCAAGGCAATTTACACCAATTTTAAATTTCGCCGATAATCTGTTTTAAAAAGGCAATATTAATTAATATAATTTGACTAAAAATATTTGAATGTAGTTTTCTTTTTAGAAGAGGTTAGTTTCAATTAATTTTAAAAGACAAAATTGTTGAGAATTACGAATTCCCTACAATTAAATATGCAATAAGTTAGATTGAGAAATTTTCGTACAGAGAAAATTCTATGTTAAAGTTCATAAATCATATACCACCTTTATTTTTGAGATCCTACTGCTGCTATCACAATTATTATTTTTTTTCTTTAATTAGTAATTATCCTACTAAACCTATGAGAATTCTAAGTAGTTTATGGAAATTAAACGAACATCTTTATAGTCCTAAACCAATAAGCACTTTTAGAATTATGAAGTTGTCGTTAACTGTCGTGTAGGTACTCTAAATAGTAGTAGCGTATGCATCTGAATCTTTTTTTTCTTTAGCAAACATCTAAATAGTTGGCCCGTTACTCAAACTTTATATCCGACACATCGTCTTCCATACTAGGGTTGCCATCTCACATTTTTACAGCATAAACAAGCAGTTACAGGTTTTTAGTAACTACCAAACGCAATTTAATTTTGAGGATCCGGTATTATGCAAATGCGTTGCCTTCCTTTTCTTTATCTCCTAATGGGCTACTAAATGCTATAGACTGAGGAACACTTATCATATACAGCCATTACGTCACGACGATATTACATGGCGAGAAGTATCTCCGTTTGTGCATATCTATTTTGCCTGAAAGGGACCTACGAAACCTAAAGCCTATGTATTCAGAAAATAATTTTGCTACAAAAAATGGTGCCTTTTATCCACATATCAATCTTTTTCCTTTTGTTCTTAATCGAACACAAAGTCCAATGGCATTAATCTTCACAATAAAAACCAAAATAAACACGTCGACACAGACGGGAGTGGAACAATTTATTTTCCGTGAGACAGATGCCATGGAAACGACGCAGATCCGTTAAACGCCTCCCGACCCATCTATTTCATAAATCCAGCCATTTGAAAATACGTGTTAAGAGAATCTATACCATAATATATCTCCACAATCTCCCGTCCGTAACAGTTGCTGTATAACCGTCAAAAGGCAACTCACACGTAAATGGGCGGACGTACGGTCTGCAAATTTGATCGGTGTAATGCACAGGAGATAGCGTTATTTTCGCCGTCCAGCTATAATTGCGTCGGCCAATTTGATCGGTGAAATATTAAAACGTAATTTAAATCTAAAAAACCTAACTCTAATCTGTTTAGATTTTTTTATATGTACCGTCATAACTTTAAATGTCCTATCGTAGGACAACACACGGACGCATTCCAAAAATTTCGGGTACATTTTACGAAAATTTCGCGGACGGAGAAGTATGAAATTTTGCACACTTATAGTTTACGTATAAGAGAAGTGCATAACGTCGGAATCGTGCAATTGGATCTGGTTCCCATCCTGGACCCTGGTCCAGTACTAGTACATGCGAAAAACGCTAATTTTTATAGTTTGCACCTAATACTAAGTCGACACAGCGTAAGATTGGTCGCACGTGCGTCGCTTTCTCATTCCGAGTCTATGATTAATAGTTTACCGGTCTGTTTTGACACAACATGATGTATCATTTACCCAACGCTTTCTTGTCAATATTCGCTATCAATTAGCTTTAAGTGATCCAGCGTTTACTTTGTTTACTCAGTAATGGTATTACTGGGGTAATTACTTAATGTGGTATATATTATATATTACATTAACATTAATACGGTTCTCCTAGTCGTGATATTGACATATTTGTTTTGAGTTCTACTCAATTTGGTATATGTGTTATGTATTTTCATAGTGTAATTAATGGTTGTGTTTATAATGTACTAGCTTCCGCGCGTAGCTTCGCCAGCGTGGATCGGGCTTCAAAAATAGATTTATTATACATATTATAAATCTTCATCTTAAATCACTCATTTCTACTAAAAAACCTATCAAAATCGTTTGCGTAGTTTAAAGGTCATAATACAGACAGACGGCTGAAAATGACTTTGTTTTATACTCTGTAGTGATATAGTATAAATTTTACCGCATACAACAGTACTATGGAACCAGCTGCCCTCCTCGGTATTTTCGATCCGACACGACATAGGGATCTTCAAGAAAAGAGCATTCCTCTTCCTTAAAGGCCGGCAACGCGTCTGCAAGACACCTAGTTTTGCGGATGTCTATGGGTGGCGGTAGTCTCTAACTCTCTCTCTCTCTCGTTTGCCCCCTATATCATTAAAAAAAAATACGTTCTGTCTCTTGTATCGTAATTGTAATGTTGTTTTGTGGTTTTGATGTTTACTGTATATTATTAAATAAATAAATAAAAGTTTATTTCAGATATTGTGATCCATAGATTGTTAGTTACAATTTCTATAATCTAATGTTAGTAGTAGTAATTATTATCATTATCATTTACGCCGTCCTATGGCAATTTCGACCCAGTGGTGCTGGGTGGAGCAGTCGTTCCTGGCAGCAATCATCTTTAGGATGCTGTTGTCGCTGAAACGCAAACGATGTAGCAGGGACGATGCTTTTTTGCGCATTATTGCAAAAAAGTCGTCGGTGTGTGATATACCGACCTTAAGGGATATACCGTCGAGACATACGCGTGGTACATGGCGCGGCAGCTGTTTTGGTGCCCTAAAAACCAGTACTTCACTCTTTTTGGAATTATATTTTAGGCCATGCACCTCCGTGTATGTCTCGCAGATGGATACTAGTTTTCTCAGCCCCGCTATCGAGGGACTGAGCAGCACCATGTCGTCAGCGTAACTAATGTTATTGACACACACGTCATCGATGTGGTAGCCGATATGTGTGCTGCTCAGCCGCTCGATCAGTTGGTTAACATACACGTTGAACAAAAGGGGCGAGCTCAGTCCGCCCTGCCTCACACCGCATCCCAACCTGTACTCAACCGACAGAGCACCGATCCATCTCACCTGATTTTTCTTGTTAGCATACCAGTATCTTAGAGGGCTGTATACTCCCCTGCCACCCCCGGCATTATTAACGTAGCAAATTATTTTAATTTTAATATAAATAATTTCCCGTTACGGTAGTGTATGCGCGAACACAATTGAGTTGTCTATTTTTGTCTCGATTTCCGATGGGACGGCATTATAGTGAGAGTAATCAGGTGCAGGACCACCAGCCTTCTTATTTCGGACTTCTATTAAAAACTGCTATATTCTTTTTTGGCTCGACTCGAGACCTGAACCTAGGGCACGATGTCATTTCATTTCGTGTTACGATCAGCACTCAGCACTAAGGTACCTGTACCAACAGAGAAGACCAGACTAGGATTTCAAGTTAGTAAGTAGCTCAGTTTTTGTTAACAAAATGCAAACTTTGCAACATGAAAATTTTAAAATTTGGTGTTTTTTACCTACTTATACACGCCAAGACGGTCCGTCCACTACAATTAGGTTTAGCATACATAAACACTCTTTTAAAATGAAGTCTTCTCCTAACGTAATAATATATTACACAATCAATGTACTTTAATCTAAATTATACGTAGCTACAGGTAATTAATGATATTATTATAAGCTTGACGATGCGAAATTTAGGACCAAAAGTTTTAATATTTTTTATAATATTTTAAAAGCCAGAAGCCATCCATCCATTGCTGAACATAGGCCTCAGAGAGCGCTAGACGTTACATCACAAGCTACCTCTGATCGGCTCCGCACAGCCTTGACTAGATCATCAATACACAGGGTCGGACAGTCTGGAGGGGTCCAGACAAACTAAAATTACAACTGAAATTGAATCATATTCGAGGCGACTAGTTCGCAATTATTGCTGGTAAGTTTAACAATACAGCACAATTTGGTGCCAGCTAATGTCGTAATGAATGTTCGCCAACTAAGTTGAGGCTGGCTGTTATGCGCCAATTAGATATATAGGATGTTGGCCAATGAACCGAATTGTTTATACGATAAATTGCTTTTGAAATTGTTCGACTGTGTAATCCGTACGATATTTGGAATTCGGATTATGTCAATACGCATCGAGATTCGTCTTGTTGAAACAACTGATTGGTTGCTATTGTTGAATATTATCTTTTTTGAATACACATTTAAGAGTAGCATGTGCTGATTTTAAATGTGTATTTGTACAGAATATTCCTTCTACAAAGCTTGAACATTGTATTTCTTCTACAGCATGACATGTTGCCTTTATCATTTTACATTCAGTTTATGAGTACGGTCCATTGGGTTAAAGTCGAAGATTGATTTATTTTCGTTAAAATAAATGCTGCTAGTTGTAAATAAATATTTTTAAAATACACATTTAAGAGCACCATGTAGCTGGAGTGATTCAGTTTTCGTGGTATCCGGCAATATAGAGAATTGGCAGGTTTTTGTGTATGACCTAACATTTCAGAATTAGTAATGGGTTTGTGGGCATGTCTGATTTGAAACAAATTTTTATTAATAAACAACATAATATAATTATATTTATCGGCAAAGCTATGACTTATTTGCTTCCACCCTTCTGGCATTACTTTAATAAAACATTATGTATTATTCCATAAATGTTTCAGTTAGTTACTCTCTGTCAGTATCAGAATTTTTATGGTATAGGAGGGCAAAGGAGCAGTTGTAGCCATTTTCATGACTACCAACACCCGTAGACATCCGCATTGAGGCCATACAGATACGCTGCCCTTCCTTCTCCTCCCACCTCCATGGGCCAACGGCTACTTACAGGCCGCATGAAACGCGACAGCACGGCTGTCACTTTACGCCGATCTCGTGTAAGCGAGAGGTAAGGCAAGCATGCAGTGTGGCACTACCTCTTACTAATTGAAATAATATTCAATTTTAACAAACCTAAAAATGTTAATGGAGTAAACATGAATATAAACTTTATACCATCAATGCTAAAGACGTATATGACTTGTCAAAACCAATTACGATCAGTGAGTCCTCCAAATTCGAATTATCAAAACCAAGCTTCTTCACGTAATAAAGGTCCATCGTTAAAAAACTTTACGGCCCGATGTTAAATCTAGTGAAAAGAATTATATAGGTACAAAGAATGAAAGATAATGGTCTAACGAAGTTCCACCATAAAATGACTTCGAGATAAGTATTTAATATACGGCTATAATGAGAACGGCGTAAAGTTGAAACCTTTGAATAATTTTAACATTATATTCTTGTAAAATAATTAATGTGGGTTCCAGAATGAGGTATACTTTACGTTAATCGGATATGTAAATCTTGGTAACAATATTCTGGGAATAAAAATTGATTACCATTATGATATCACCGACTTTTCATGATTACTTCTAAGTTATGTCGACTTGTTAGGCCGCTATCCCACTGGCGTTTTACGAGCGTTGACGTCTCTCCGACGTCTTCGTAACGTCAACGCTGCGCTGACGCAACGTTAACGTCGCGTCATCCCGTGGCAATAGTTAACGTCAGCTAAACGCGACGTTAACGTCGCGTTTAACTGACGTTACCTATTGCTAAAGTAAAGCGCCAGTGGGATAGCGGCCTTAGATCGGGTTAGTAGAGGGTGTTAGATCCGATGAATTTGCTTGACAATCTGACAGTTTTTTATTTGCAAAGGCTTCATTATCTACAGTCTATTTATTATCGTCATCAAAATATCTCTTATTTTACGTCTTAAAGTTGGGAGAAGAGAAAATTGGCAGATGCGTGGAAGGTACTAATTATACAGCAGATCTAGCAACAGAAATGATTAATAACTAGGAAAAATACTTATTTCTATTACGTTATTGCTATTGATTGATTACTTCTGAGTTAGTTTCTTTTTTCGATCTGATAATATGTATGTGCGTGTCCTGGGTCGGAACCAATTTATGTTTTTGAGATTTCAATATTTCTATTCCGTAGATTTCACTATTTCTAATTCGTCCGTCCGTCTTAGCCTGGAGTCAGAAATTTGGTGGAGGTACAACCCAGTGCCTCGGAGAGAACTTTAAGCCGACGCGCGATGGTTCTGCTCATGATTTTTCTCCGGTCGCGTCTGACTGCCGCATGCCGGCCCGTCAGAATATGGGAATAAGAGAACAGAGTGCACTTGTGTCTGCGCTCACAATAATGCATTTATAATATTATGTCCTGAGCAGATAGCTAGTCTCTATAGATATAGCCAGCGTAGCCGAAATTCGACTGCGACAACATTAAATGTATGTGCATGATATTCTGACAATTTCTTATTTACAAGAGCTTCAATAGCTACGAAACCTAATTGGTATCAACAAACTTCTCTTATTTCACACCTATAAGTTGCAGTAACGCGAAGAGCAATGACCGCACCGTTGGAAGGTACGTTATTATACGGCTGAGTTAGAGAAAGAAAAAAGAAAATTAATAACGTCTAATGCTGCTAAAATCTATCACTTTATTACTACTGATTGCTTCCTAACTGTGAACCGTATCTGCGGTCAGCCGAATAACGACAAATGCCTCTATAGCTCCACGACTCCTGGCAAAATGCCAGATGCCGACAATTTCATTCAAAGAGAAGGACAATTATGAAGTATTTACTATAATATTCGGTATTTTCTTTACCAGTCTTCATTCGTCCAATATTTCGCATTTGACAAATTATTTTTCTAGGTTTTGAATATCATGCCATGTACGACTATGATGTCTGATCTATCAATCTATTCTGTTTCATCTTTAAGACCGTTAGAATTATAAATATATCTGATAAAATTCAAGTATGCAGGAAGTCTGAGCTTGTACGCAACGCCCACAGACATCCGCAACACGATCGACACCAAAAGATGCGTTGCCGTTTATATTCTTCATTAGCTCGATTGAACATTGGTTACCTGGTGGAAAGTTCACAAATAGCATAAGAAGGTTGAAGTATGTCAGCATAGAATGTCTTTTTCTTTTTCTTTTTAGCCCCCGTAAGCGTACTTCAACATTGCAGTAATTGGGAGTTAAGAAGCGGTGGGCTTTTTTATCTTAATTTTGTTTATTACGTTATATGCATTTCCATTGACGCCTTTATTGCCTAGGATATATAATTTCATATTACATTCAGCGGCAAACAAGTAGTTGGAAAAATGCTATCTGCATAGATATTTTCTTCAGACACACTTCCAAGAGTAATGGCATCACTTTACGCTTATCCTCGGTCATGTCGGTTAAATTCAAATAATGCATTACATAACGTATGCGAAACACGCTTTTTATAGTATATGGGGGCAAACGAGCAGTCAGAGCCATTTTCATGACTACCAACGCCAATAAACATCCGCGTTCAAGACGTTTTGTAGTTGACATACCGAAAGCAGCGCCACCTATCGGATCCAATTGTATTTTTTAAGCATCCGGGAAACCATCGAAATACCCATATAAAATTTCAACCCAATCGGTTCAGCCGCTTAGAAGTTTACCCGTTTTCCCGTGTGAATGAAGCTTTTTCCCGTGGTAAAAAATAGCCTATGTTAATCTGTGATAATGTAACATTCAAATTGTGTGTGTGTTTTTTTTTAAATCTGTGGAGTACTTTCGGAGCCTATTACATTTATACACATACAATTTATACATACAAAGACACACACACGCACACAATCAAAGCTTTCCTATATAATATTAGTATAGATTTTCAGACGTATGCTTTTCAGAAAATCAGACAAGCTTAAACAATAACAGTTGGTTCGTTGACCGTTGCTTCTCGGTCTAAGTCTAGGGTTTAAAACTGTGACTGTGATACTGACGCTCAATGGATGATGATTACAATTCTACAGCATATGATATGGTTGTGTGTTGCTAAGGTCTTAAAATCATCGCAATCATTATTCTAAAATATTAAAAAAATACATTATTATGTAGGTATGTATGTTTTCATAAAGATATTAATATGTACTTGTGAATTTACTTAAAATTTATGGCACATAGGGAAATTATATTTTACATAATAATTTAGATTTTTGCATAGATGATAATTTTCACTGCCAACGATTTTAGTTGTTCTCAATTCTACTATTTCTACTCATTACATATAGAAACACAAAATACAATTAATGTAATTTCTTACTTGTTGTACAAAACAATATCAGGAAGCCAAATATGCTCGGACGGTACATAAAGCTCTTTTTGGCCTCCATATTCCAGCGGGTCCCATTTGAATTTGTGATCTTCCCATTCCTGAAATAAGCGCCATTATTATAATGGTGTACCTTTTTGAGTCGTTAATAAAAATTAGAGGTGTACTTATACTGAGACCAAAGTTCATTTTGTGGCAGGTTCCATTTTATGTCTTTAAAATGGCAATTTTTATTAGCTAGCTGTACACACATTATACCTAATACAGAACAATAGCTGTGCTTTGTGTTGCCTGAGGGCAAAAGCATCTGACTTACTGATTGTATGGATATTTATGAGCATTTAGCCACCATCATTTTGCCTTTCTAAGCAATAATGTAATAGTTTCATCAAATTACTTACATGTTCCAGCCAGACGTTTGTTGTTAAAATTTGATCCTTTAGATTCTGTAACAAAGAAACCTGATTAACATCATCACATTTCTTATTAAAAAATGTCGTTCTACCCCATTTCAGCTACGGCAGCCGTCTATGTAGTCGTGCCATCTGCACAGGACATATTATAGTGCATAAGTGTGCGCGCAGACACAAGGGCACTCTCTATTCCCTCATTCTAATATTCCGATAGAACGACAGTCCGACACATCCGGATTGAAATTAGTCACAGGACTGACAGCTTAACGTGCTCTCCGAGACACGGAGGTGTATCACCCACTTCCTGACTCCGACTGTAATTAGCAATAGAAAAATCCCAATAACAATTTTTGTTCAACCAGGAATTCCAACCCAGGACCTCATGTCTGTGGTTGAACATGCTTACCACTAGATCGCACTCTTAATCTACATTCTGTACTATCCTCTTTCAATCTTCATATCCTACTTCTACCACTCAATATTTTCCAAATTGTCTCCCCTCTCTTTTAGATTTAATGATTGTCTCTTCTGCTAATAATGTTGCAACGCATGCATCAACTTGCTAGCTCATTTACCATGACCTTGTTTTCCTTTCCTATCGCATTCGGTCCCCTAAACGAAAACTTCAAACTATCATGTCACGTTCTTGTAAGAAAACTTAACTTATGAACTGAAGAGTACCAAAGGCTCCTTTTTATCGCAAAAAACTTTCATGGTAAAACACATTACTGTCAAATAAATCAAATAAGCGCTATAGATGGTAAAGTGTAATTGCTGTATTTCTCGTCAGAAGGAGCAATTTTCCTGCAGTAAAAAGTCTTCTAGATGCTGACCAGGCTTATTATCTATCCACTACAAAAAACCGGCCAAGTGCGAGTCGGACTCGCACACCGAGGGTTCCGTAGGAGCGGGAGGTATGAGCAAAAGTAATAAACGTTGAAAAAATTACACTTCCCTGCGACTTGTTGACAAACTTATATATGCGGGTGCATGGATGCATTTAGTATGAAACGAACTACATGCATAAGTTGGTAATAATTTTTCCAGTGATATAAATTTTATTTACCAATTTTTAGATTTATCCCTATATGTATACTGTAAGGTCTTACTTCTTGCCAAATTTCAGAATTCTAGTTCAACGGGAAGTACCCTTTAAATTTTCGAAAAAGTGCGTTTTCATATAAAATTTGTGCATAAATGGCTATAACTTTTTATTGCGTTAACTTAGAAGTGTGATTTTTCAAGGCATCAAGAAGTAATTGACTTCCGTATTTGACAAAAATTTCAGCTTAATCCCTTCACGCGTTTTAGAGAAAAAGATCTTGACAGACGTACAGACAGACGGACAACAAATCGATCCTATAAGGGTTCCGTTTTTTCTCTTTGAGATACGGAACCCTGAAAAAAATATTCGAATCCGAACAATAATTTTGGAGATTAGCCCAAACAAACAGACATATAAAAAAATTAAAAACATTGAGAATGAAAGATTCGAATACTGTTTCAACCTCACCCGCAATTAGTTTTTTGTAAATATATTCAATGTACACACATATGGATTTTACTGTTTATATGTTATATGTACCTATAGATAATGTAGAAATATAATATTTGTTGTATTCAATATTATAAATGCGAAAGCGTGATTGTTTCTTTGTCCTTCTTTCACATCTAATCGGACCAACTGATCTATGTGATATTAATAGTAATAGTATAGAGATAATTGTAGGACTGAAGAATGCCATCAGCTCCTTTTTATCGCGAAAACCCACGAGCCACGCCCGCAAATTATACGGACATGCTAATAATGATTTACTAAAAAAACTTTCTGTAGTACATAATGTAAATATAATATAAAAATAAAAAAAAAAAGGAGGAAAACTTTTCCTCTCCCCTTGCAAAAAGCTTATCCCCAACTCGGATTACTTAAATTGTATTTACAAGGTCTGTACCAATTTTTAAAACTACATTAAGGTATTTCTATTTAAAATTATTTGACTGGGCTAGACTTTTTATAGTTTATGGGGTTAAAAGAGTCTGAGTCATTTTAATGATCATGACATACGCCCATAGACAAACACACAAACCTTATACAGATACGTTGCACACCTTTCTTTACCCACCTTCATGGAAACCGGCTACTTACACACCGCACGAAACGCGACAGCACAGCTGTTACGTTACGCCAGTTTCGTGTAAGCGAGAGATACCTCTAACCTCCCCGGTAGTGCATGCAGCTTGAACTACCTCTTACTTAGTTACTAGTAATGTAAGTGGTTGGATTGGATAAGGTTGGTGTTTTTACTCCTTGGTACTCCCTGCGTAACCATGGCTACCATTTTTGATGAAGGCCTTGGCAAACATCCAATTTCCAAATAATCGATGGCCTTTAGACCGTATAACATGCGTAACGACATATTAGAATAAATTAGTAAGTAAGTAACATTGTAATGTTACAGTTTACTCTGTGTTAACCTTTGTGTCCATGTTATCTTATTATTATACAAGAATAAAAAGATAAAAGTAACTATATCGTCTAAAGACACAAACCTCAAATCGAAATTAAACAAGCCCTTAGCCTTCATGGGGCTTGTATAAATTATATTTCACCTAAAACGAAACCGAAACCTAAACCTCATATATAATCTAATTAAATAAATAAATATTCTAATCTAGATCTCAGGTTAGAGTTCTCTCTGTTAGAGTTACTAAAAATCAAATACACCACGTACATTAATCGAAATAAACTAAAGCCTATAGTTTAAGTTAATCAAAGTGCAATATTTGTACGAAATTCCTTTAAAATCGGTCTAATAGTGTGATAAACGCACCTGGACAAACACCGTAATGTAAGACTAAGTTTAAATAGATAACGGAAATAATTACATTAAAATATTATAGATATATTTAATATTATTTGTAAAGATAATATTATTTTACATGCATAAAAGTTTACAAGTTAAACTTATTCCGTTAATTAAAAGCAATGCGCTCTATATAATTTAAATCACGTTACTTTTAAGAAATATAAATGATAAAAACGTTAAATATTAAATTTTATTTCATTACAATTCATACTCAAAGGCTTTGAATTTATCACCGCCTCAAAATTAAAAACATCGAGTTGTATAACAATAGGAAACAAAAAATAAGAAACTCTTAAAAAAAGCAAAACTCCAGCGTCCCCTAAATGTAAATTACGCAATGAATTGTGAATAAAGATATGGGGCGGAGGAAGCAAAATAACATCTAATTTCCAAATCATATAAACGCAATTTGTGCAAACACGCCACGTTTCCAGATAGAACTGTAAAACGCTTACTTCTGTGTAATCTACCGTTCCACAAATCACTTCGGGGAGCGCCGGTATCGTGCTCGGGGGACTTTGACAGGAACATAAGTATTTGTGCTCTCTTGAGCTAACATGCTATTAGGTTCAGCTTTTCAGCCCTGACCACTTTATGCCGTTAGCGTTCAATTTTTCCATATCCAATAAAAGCCTTGAAGCTCTCTTCCTCTTCCCCAAGGCTACATTAGACAAATTATTATGGTGACTGGAGTATAATATAACTAGATTTGATATTGGATAGATATGTATGGGTCTTAGTAATTACAAACGTCGCATGATTGTTTTATTTGTTACAATATAAAATTAAACGACAAACTCCTATCATTTTATTGTGGCAATTTTGGTTCGCACACATGGCAGCAGCCACCATAAGCAGAATAAGTTAAGGAAATAATAGTTCTACTCTAGTTGAAGGAAAAGGAGGAAGGGGATAACGCATCCTCTATGCAGATGGCTGGGCGTCGGTAGTCATGATAATGGCACCGATTGCTAGGTTGCCCGCTTATGCTTCAAAATACCCTCTAGAATGACCCTTCTTAAATATTAATTCATTTAACAAAACTATTGTCCTTCCAACACTATACTCGGAATTATAATTCGATTCCAGATTTGACAATTTCAGTGTTGTAACGTTATGACAAGTACTAAATAGTGACATTGCGAAATTATTCGATACGGAAATGGAATATTTCCGAATCGATTCCTCTTGTTTATAGTAGTATCAACTACTATCATCATTGTATGTCATCATTGTCATGTGGCCATATGGGAATTGACAACTGATTTTGTTTAGGCCTTTGACCATGAATGGGACACATGATATAGGGCTATTAAATTATATTTATAATAATTATAATGTAACTTTACTGAATTGAACAATAAATATTAGAAAATGAACATTATTTATTTTTTAAACTAAAGTTATTTCTACACTTCCATTTTATTAATGTATATGAACTTTAATTACCTATATTGCTCTAATAAAACACTAAGACTATTTGTGTGAATTTTAATTAATACTAAAATTATGAAATTAAAGGTTACTTTACATTATTACTTCATATAAAATTAATAGTTTACTATCAAAAAAAAAGTTGATACTATCCTGCACACAGTAAACGAGCAAAAATAATAAGAATGTGCAGTAACTCTGTAATATAAAATGTACAACAGTGTAATTATCCTAAATGAACATTCTACATTTTCTCGCATTTTATCCAAAGTGAATTATCAGAAGCCTTCCGCAGCACGTATCATGCAATGAATATTACTTCACACTCAAAAAATCAAGTTAAAATATGTTTTTGGCTTGCTAACAGCGCAATCCACCGTAACGGAAAATCGTAGAGTTGTTGACGCTAACGACCTCCGCATCCTATAAAATATGAGATGCGCCACTCGATTATGTGCTGATAATAAATTAACGGCTCAAACAATAAAACGCAAACGCGTTCCGTTAACAGTTTTACAAAATAGAAGGGCAGCGATTGTGAACGAAATGCGCATATTTTGCTCAGTGTTTTGTTGTTCACTTTTGATTATCTCTGGGTGAAACCGCGGAGCGCAGCTAGTCGAAAACAACTCAGGTGAAACCGCGGAGCGCTGCTAGCCTGGTAATACACAAGATGTGCCCCGCGGTTTCACCCGCGTTCGATTTCTAACTTCACCACCGTATTTTTTATTTATTTCACCCCCTTAGGAATTGAATTTCTATAAATTCTTTCTTAGAGGATGCCTACGTCATAATATCTACCAGCATGCCAAACTTCAGCTCGATCTGTCCAGTGGTTTGAGGTATGCATTGATAGATCAGTATGTCAGTCAGTCGTCTTTGAGTTTTATATATACCTATATAGATAATATTCTCGTGTCGCAATTGTTAGTTACCTCCGTAACGGCTAGACCGATGCTCATGAAAATTTGTTTGCATATTGGGTAGGTCTGAGAATCGGTCGACATCTATGTTTTTACCTCGATATATCCACGGGATCGAATCTTACGCATGTGAAACCGGTTATATAAATGTAAAATGCAAAGATATTATTGTTGCTTATTACTTATTAGTCTCAAGCTTCACTATAGGAGCTCAAGCCAGTATTATCGGAGAGATACATCTGGCTTCCCATAATAAAAAATGAATGTGGCTGATATTGTAATTCTATTGCAGATCAATATGATGATCGTATTATGTCACCTGGAACGAACCCCGAGATTATCAAATTTCATCAGTCATCATCCATTATTGTAATTGGAAGACTTATTATAAATGAGACGGATACGAAACTATATTAGGGTCTGCACAAACGGCCTTGTGTTTGTTTCTCAGACAATGAGGAAGAGATAGTACCACTTTGCATACCTGCCTGCCTGCTGCGGAATTGGGCCGGCACGAAGGAGAGGTACCTCTCGCATTTACGAGACAGAACTAAAGTGACAAATTGTCTGTGCTGTCCATAGATATCAGAAGTAAATAGATGGGCAATCCAACACAATTTGTACGAGTCCAGATGTAGCCATGACGTTTACAACTACATATAAACTTGACGTTTTGAAAACGTACCGTACTAACACCTTCAAACATACGTAGAGATGGGACACTGTCGATAACGAATTATCGATATGCAACAGTATATTACGATATATTATGGCAGTTGAATGAAATAAAATATAAATAAAATGAAATGACATTATTGTATGAAGAGCAATTCGTCTCTACTCGTCGTGCATTAATAGCGATTTCATTAAGAAATATACCTTTTTCTTCGTAAATAATAATAATTTTCAATTTATAACTTTTACGGATCCTATAAAAATATTTGTGCTATGCGGAATTTGGTTCCTGGTTGATAATAGA
Source organism: Calycopis cecrops (assembly GCA_001625245.1). Taxonomy (NCBI): domain Eukaryota; kingdom Metazoa; phylum Arthropoda; class Insecta; order Lepidoptera; family Lycaenidae; genus Calycopis; species Calycopis cecrops. Next base: position 717,530 of record LUGF01039005.1, on the reverse strand, counting down.
TTATTTCCATTTACGAGTAATTTGCCTTCAAAGTACTCAATTTCGGCACTTTTTACCGATTACACTCTTAATAGTATACATTGACCCCCCCCCCAAGATGCGGTATATTATTGCTCTCGGTAATATAAACAAGCATATAACTAAGCTTGCAGGATTCTGAAGCCCAGGGGATAATATCGATATCTACGCGTATTTTACAATTTTTACAAAACACATCATTATCTCGCCTATGCAATGAAAACGAGTTGCAGTTTTACGACTTTTTTGTGACGTTACTACTTTCATTGCGTGTTCAGAATGGACTTGACACAATAAGAGCAATACTTAACAGGCAATGTATCATGTTTAAAACGTTTGATCTATATGCAATTTAAGGTGACATTTTTGTTCTAATATTTTTAGTTTTTAATTGAAAATACATTGAATGTAATTTTTCTTAGTACTTACCGATGGTATGTGATGCCACAATTCTTGTAGTTCTTTAATTTACTTCTATTTTTGCACACAACCACTGAACAGCTAGACATTTTGGAAAAACATATGGTGCTGTCGCATTTCGTGTAGTGTGTAAGTAGCCGGTGGCCCATGGAGGTGGGAGGAGAAAGAATGTCTAAGACGTCGATAGTCCTGAAAATGGCTCCAACTGCTCGTTTGCCCCTATACCATAACAAAAAGTAAAGAAAATCAGGCGTTGCTAGAGGTTTTTGTCATTATTATTATTGTCAGCATGGTGTGTCCCACAGCTGGGCAAAGATCTCTCTACTCTCTGTCCACACCTTTCTATCAAGTGCTAGACGGCGCCGATGTTTCCGGAGGAGTCCAGCTCATCTCGCCTTTGCCGACGGGGTCTGCTGCTGCATTCTGGGGGTTTCAAAAGATAGGTAGGTACTTTTGGCCCAGAGATCCTCTGACCGGCGGCAGTCGTGGCCAGCATCATTATACACGGATTTTTTTTAAATTTTAAATGCTAAATTGTTTTAAATTGAAAACTTTTTCTGACTTAGAAGGAAACTATAAAGCTCATGACACTGTTACCAACAACAGCGCCATCTTTTGTTATGTTAATTTACATGTATTTTTTTATTTAACATAATTATAATGATAGATGGCGTTGATCAATGTTTGAAAATTATTATTCTGGAACTTATTTACGAATATTTGGCAATATTAGAAGTGCGAACATAAATAAAGAGGAAAAATGATGCCGATATTGATGATCGTCACCAGATGATGATGATGTTGATGATGGCTCATCAAGTTAATTCTTGATTATAGCTTACCTTAGAAAGAGAAATAATAATATGTATTACTAGCCGGTACCCACAACTTCGTTCGCGTTACATATTTTATTTGTATAATATTATAATTCTTTCAAATTTTCAAATCCGTCGGATAGAGCATAATTACTTAATTTCCCGTAGGAATGAGCGAAGTTCCCGCAATAAAAATAATAATATTCTAGATGTTGACGAGGCTTAGTATCTATACATCACAAAAAGTTTCATTTGAATCCGTCCAGTAGTTACAGAGATAAACAGACAGACAAACAGGCACAAAAAAATTTAAAAAGCACTGAAAAGTGTTCTAATACTATTTTAACGTCGCCTTCATTCGTTTTATGTAAATATATTCAATGTGACACACGAATTTTACTCTTTTATTAAATCCTACTAATATCCTACTAATCCTACTAATATTATAAAGGCGAAAGTTTGTGAGTGTGTTTGTTACTCTTTCACACAAAAACTACTAAACGGATTTTCATGAAACTTTACAGTAATATAGCTTTCATATTAGAATAGCAAAATAAGTTTAAATATATAGGGATTTTTTATAATTTGGTTATAATATAACGATAACTGTCAAGTAAGTCGGAAAAAATCAGCCCCCTGAGAGCAATATTGGCGTGCTCTGCCCTAATCGTTGGAGTTACACAAAGATAATTACTGTAGGATTATTTATCTTAAATAGTTCTAAATAAAAGTCTGCGACAGCATATATCTATCTTTTATGTGTAAGTCACTATGACCAAAATAGTGAACCAAACATTCAATTAAATTGGATATTTTTTAACGATGCACATTTTAGAATATTTATCGAATTCTTATGAAAATTAATACATCTGTCTCTTTACGTATTGAATGTAGATAAACTTTGTCTTTTACACTAAGTAATTTGGACGAATAGATTAAAAGTTATTATCATGATAAGATTGACTTAACGGAATATCTAAAGCGCCTAAAATGCGCGGCGACAAATTCGATTCTCAAAGCGATTTATTGTTTCATACAATACGTATATATTTAATATGATATATACTTCAGTATAATATTAGATTATGTATAATAATAACAACACCATTTTTGAAGTCCGAAATCCACGCGGGTGAAGCCGCGGGCTAGAGCTAGTATTATAAATGCGAAAGTTTGTGAGAATATTTGTTACTCTTTCACACAAAAACTACTGAACGGATTTTCATGAAACTTTACAGTAATATAGCTTTCATATCAGAATAATATAATAAGTTAAAATTTTGAATAATTTTTGAAGTCCGAAATCCACGCGGGCGAAGCCGCAGGCGTAACCTAGTGTATAGATAAAAATGGATGTCAGCTATGACATTAGGTAGAGTGGGTGGTACTCCTTAAGGTGTAAAACCTTAAGGTGGTAATTAACTTGCGCAAAGACGTAACGTGCTTATGTAAGTTTCACACTATTTTACTCTTCATATTTTTTCATTCCACATTATTGTTTTTAGGGAGTTACTCCAAAAATATTTATAGTTTAACCGCAGAAGAATGAAGTTCAGTAAAAAATATGCCTTTGTTTTCTTTATCTACGCCACATTACAAAATATACAAATATATCCACCGCCGAAACAACATAAAGTTACCGCAAAATTCACTTTAAAATGTTTATGTTCCGTTTTAGATGGGATAAAAATGTACAAAATATTTTAAAGCTAGTTTGCGACAATCCTTTATGGCACATACTTAAAATTCTTTAAGTAGCCTCACAGTTGAGGGACGAGAGGAATTTTCACCTCACCAACTTCGTGCTTTAAACGTATACAGTTTATTCAAAGTTTATTCAAGTATTCTTTAACTTTACATAAATATAACTGGGTAATATGTTTTTGTTTTGCCAAGTCACTTGCATATAGATGTATTATTTAGTATTCCAGTTACTTCTTTAATTTGAAAATACAGTGTGAACATATTTTAATATGTATTTTAGCACATTGCTACACACTTACAGCACATTCCATTTATAATAAAAACGATACATTTTCGTCTGATTATATAGTTATGCATGACATCATTATGATTAAAAATGTAACTAGAAATCTCATCAAATCTTCATCAAAAATCGAAATGTATGGAAAAGGCTATAAGAAACCTCCTAGAAGCTGTGTAGAGAGAAGGAGTGGTAAGGAATCAGCGATCGCCAGTCGTCCTAAAAAGAGTCTGGTATATTATATAGATGATGTGGTAAAATAGAAGTGAGAGCTGAAGACCTACGAAGAGCTACCGAAAAGCTGTGTTGAGAGTACAAGAGACTGAAGAACCGGCATAAGTCGAAGTAATCTCATCTAGTAAATAAACGTGGCCCATGGAGGTAGGAGGAGAAAGAAGGCCTAGCCTCTTTGCAGATGTCTATGGGGTAGTCATAAAAATGGCTCCGACTGTTCGTTTTTCCCTCTTTACCATAAAAAAATCTTTATATGATTGAAATTTAGCAAGAACGTTGTAATAAAAATATTTCAAAAGGTTTTATGAAGGTTTATGTACTTTACAATCAAGACGTTGTATAGTAGTAACGATATTTATAGGTTACTGTAGGTTATGTTTGTAGGATATTATAAGGTACTTTTAATAAATAATGACATCAGGTCTCAATCCATCCGTTACCATGGTTACTGTAACTGTTCTGAAACGTCGGGTATATTGTAAAATATACATAAACTGCGATAAAATCCTTTAAAATAGTTGTATTACAATTGTAGTGTAGTAGTGTAATATTGATGATGAATGTTACTATACAAGGCAGAATATATTGTTATTAGGATGATATACACGAGTATCCAAATCTATCGGTTGTGGCATTGGCCTCCCGCGCCGAACCCTATCTGGCGACCCTGCCGAACGCGAGCGCGGTATTTGGCACGAGTTTGTACATACAAATCCCCCTTATTAATAAACATAGATTAATTTTATCCAAGCATTAACCTAGAATTAAACTGCCATCTGTCAAATTCCATATCAATAAACCGTAGACAGCAATAAACACATAAACAGTATGAAATTTGACAGATGTCAGTTTAATACTAGGTAAATGCTTGGATAAAGTAAGTCTATGTTTATCAATAAGGAGGTATAGGACTAATCAATAAAAAATCGGAAAAGGACAATCTGCGACGAACCCTATACAATGCTATGTTAGAATTTAGATATCAGTAGCAAAAATAATCAGCTACAAACCACAAGATACTTTGTGTCCAGGCTTAGACTAAAAGAATCATTGGGAATTTACAATTTATACAGAACGCCCGAGGAGCAAGAAACTTTGAAGTGTTACAATTATGCTCTTGCCTCAGAGAGCACGTTAAGCCGCCGGTTCTGCGTCTGATTTCTCGATTACCGTCCCATTTGAATAAGCAGATGAGGTACTAGAGAGAGTAATTACAAAAACATATTAAATATAATTTGCTTGTGCATGCTGAATTGAAGCCGAATTGGACCAGCTCACTCACATGATACCTTCTTAAAGTGATAGATATGCTGTCACGATTCTTGCGATTGAGCTGCCGAAGGCTCTTTGGAGGAATGGGCAGAAGGAGGACAACGCTTCTGCAGATTTTCATAGGCTAATCACCAAATGGCTGTAATTAATAGATCTTTTGTCAAAAAAAAAAATGTTTACACCAACACTGGTTTCCTTAAAGCAAAGATAACTCGATCCAAATATCGAGATCCTAACATAATATTGCCTTACTTTCCCTACATTCATTATATTACGTGAATAAAAAGTATTTTTTTTTGATTAAATGTAACTGAGGCTTATTTTCGTCATACATGAAACTTATTTAAGATGACGTCTCAACTCCTGTGCGACACAGAGTAAGTTCCGATTCTCCTGTGGGAACAATTTCGTTTTCCGATTCAGAATATATTCGAATGAGTCAGGTAATAGGTAATAGGGATAGGGATTTGATAACATTGTATCAATCAGTATTTGTCTCCTTCACTACGTTTCTTGTATTACATGGGAAAGATATATGAATATTTGTACTACCACTTTATATTTTATGAAAGGTAAGACAAGACTATAGTGTGATTTATTTATTTATTTATTTATTATTTGATACGCCAACAGTGTACATATTAAAACAATTAATATTTATAAACTTTTTTACAATTAGATATTCCTGATATGCACACCTATTATAGGCATATTCAGCATTCATTACAACATGTCTAAGATAATTGGTTTAACATTAATAGGTTAATATAATAAATTAATAATGATTACAATGTCATATCGATTAATGAGAAAATAAAGAAAAGAACAACAATAATAAATAATATAGTGATTTAAAACATATGTTTTAAATCATTATATAATTACTATATACTTAATAACAAATGATAATGAATTATATTGAACTAAATTTGTAAAGCATTTAAAAACTGGACTTAATCAATATATTATATAGTGTGATGGCTGCTATGTAGTAACACCGAGCTGTCACAGAGTGACAATTTGAAAGTGCAACACTGCTTTCGAAAGTGTCGGACTGCGATCCACCCGGGAACTGATGATTTGTTGAGGTCATGGTTGTGATAGCGCCTTGTGGCACTAATGAAGTCTAGGTCCAGAAGCGAAAGTTTTCTGGATACTGATAATAGATTTCCGATTAATTGAGCTAGAATAAGAAGCCTATCGTGTTTTCAATGAACTTGGTCCACTGCGGGGCAACCAGTACAGACCTAGAGCTCGATCAATACTGGCGTACCAGGCTTCTAGATGTCACCACTAAGTAGAAACTACTGCGAGAAACATCGGCCGTAGTGTCCCATTTATCAGCAACAGGATGGATACACGAATTAAAGAAATCTTATAGGGTATTTTAACTTTTATATTTTTTATTATGAAAGCTTTTTAGCGGCATTAGGCAAGGGAAAAAACAATACACGTCAGCACACATGCTATATGCATGCTATAAATGGTATAAGATGCAAAGTCGTTCGACTTTCAGTTGCTCTTAATTTTATAGTAGTGTCGTTAAGTTTTCTCTTCTATCTTACTGCCTATTTTCATAGTATTGTTACATACATAATATGTCAAGTGGAAATGGGACAAGTCTGACAGATCAGAGTTGACAGCTAATGCCTAGGTTGTATAATAGGTAATAGGTAATCCGCAGCTCTCTACCTACGGTGATATATGCTTGTAGCTGTCACTAAGTCATGGTCGTAATGTCAAACATCCTTTTCTCTCTTGTTATCTGTACCTAACTATATACATCATCTATAATATTCAGTATACAGTCTATGATTAAACATAGACAACACTAAACAAGTATAAGAAAGCATGCAATATTGTCTTTTTTTCTTTTGTTCTGTTGAAGTCTTTCAATGACTATCGAAGCCAAGACCGAGACAACCACGGCTAGTCTGTGTTACACTCCACCTCGTTCCTCCACTGGCCACAAGAAACTCACACACCAAACGAAATGCGACAGCACAGCTGTCACTACGCTGATCTCATGTAAGCGAGAGGTACCTCCCCTCAAATCATGGCACCTCTTAGTAATAAACCTCGATCGATAAAAAAAATATAGTTTCTGTTTTTAGTCTGAATACCAATAATGCCTGCTATAGCCAAGTGTACACTTTGATCCGCAGCTCATTTTGTATTCACACGCTCCACGCACGCAATTTGTCTCGCAACTAATTAAACTCAGTTTACACTAAACTTGCCACCGATATTGGTTGGCGTTGATTTTGTACGTGTCGCTAGTGCTATGTAAATTAAGTGTTATATGAAGATACCTAAATACATAGCTCTACACCAGGGTTTTGCAACCTTTTTAAAGTTACGATTTCCCTACGACTTGCCCCTCTGGTTGAGGAACCCTGTTCAACACGGCCTAGTCATATTAGTAGTAAGAGGTAGTGCCGAATTGAGCCGGCACGATCGGGGAGGGTATTCAGTACACGAGACTGGCGTAAAGTTACAGCTGTGCGTTTCGTGCGGTGTAAGTATCCGGTGGCCCATGGAGGGAGGAGGAGGAAGGAGGATAAGGCATCTGCGGATATCCGGATGTCTATGGGTGTCGGTAGTAATGAAATTGGCTCTGACTGCTCGTTTACTCCTTATACTTCAAAAAAAAACATTTCTACGCCATCTATGGGCATTTCACGCTTGCTCGAAACACTAAAATGGAAGTAAAAAAATATCACACTATGAGCAAATTGTTTAGAAAAAATGACAAATTAGAAAATCTTTACGATTATGAGTTTCTGGCACATTAATGGGTAGGAGACAACACATCTGCGTAAACACGGATGTCTATGGGCGTCTGCAGTCACCAAAAATCTCCGACTGTTCGTTTGGCAGCTATGCTATAATAAATATCGGCTTAAAGCGGCTTGTTACGTGCCAGAGGGACGAAAGAGTGTATTATGTGTTTTTGCACCCTCTTTCATTCCCATTCCTCATTTCGCATTCTCTGCTTCATCAGCTTAAAATACGGTTCTGCACTAATTGTAAGTAACTACCGACACACTATGTTTGACAAGCAGATGCGCTGTCGTCCTTTATACCTTCTAATCAGTGGTGTCATAACTGTATTTACCGGCATCGGGGAAGTACGTCTCGATAGTGCTGAAGTATGACAGCTATGCTGTCCCGTTTCGTGCGGTGTCTGAATTTTCGGAGACCCATTGGATGGAAGCATGAAAGGTGAAAAACATGCATGCAATGGAACATAACGTCTATCGCACTACGCAGGTGATTTTCCTCCCCCCTCCCCCCTCTCGTTACCCCATGAGCCATGCGAATTTCTCACAAATAGCACGACATGCGATAGCCTTATTGTCATGGCTGTATAAGCATTAAACATGTTGATTCTTTTAAACACCCTATAGGGACAAACGAGCAGTCGATGCTTTTTGATAACTACCGCCGCCCAACTCCACCGGCATCTGCCTAAAGGTTTTACAGATGCCTTCCTCCTTTCACTTACTCGGGTCACTGAAAGCTTACACCGAACGCGACAGCACAGCTGTGACGTCACGGCATTATCGTATTACTACTACTACTTCTTACAATTTTTTTATTATTTTTTTTATATAAATCTAGTACTAGCCAACTCATGTGTGTTTCATTGGGCATCAAAAATAAGAATTTAACAATCATATTAATTCATAGCCTATGTTACTCTTTGATAATTTGCGGTTCAGTAGTTGTAGAGTCTATTCGAAACAAACAAACATAAGTCTTTTCTCTTTACAGTATTAGAAAGGATAAAGAAAAATCGAGCATGTAATAAAATATGACTATCGCCGTAGATATTCTCAATATAAATTTATGTGTTGTTACCAATTTTTTAGGGATAGACTTTACGTAGGTGTATATGCGTAATAGAAATATAAATAATTTTGAGAATAGGTTCAAAGATACAGACTAGTTGTCAATTAAAATGGCTGAGATTCAAATTTTGAATTCCTGCAATCACATTAATCAAAATAGAAGTATATAAAAATATGTATAAAATTACATACCAAATCAATCAGTTGTGAAAGTCGCAAGCCAAGTTTTACCAGAACAGTGTTGTTGTTCTTGTCCACGGGCCGTATCAGTCTATTGTAATTGCTCAACAGATCATCGTACAGTCTTTTTGCGTCCGGATTACAGAAACACACACCAAATAATGTCAAAAATAACAGCGAAAACAGGGGCAAGTACTCCATCTTTGAGGACGCAAAATACTTAGCAATAATAATTTTGAATCAAGAACACATTCTAAAATAAAGACGCTTTCGTAGTTTTAAATTTGGAATCGTATATTTTTCTGGATTTTGACAGATGTATAGTACACCCTTCCCATGCGCTAACAGCGCCTCTACTGGCGGGAAGCGGCGTTTCCGACCCTCATAATGCGCAGAATCCAAATTTGAGCGTGCAGTAATAAAAATAAATTTTTATTTCGCACTTATACGGTCTTAACATTTGTGTTTACGATAAAATGTAAAACAATTAGCCTATTTTATCGTTTAAAAAAAATTAATATCGACAAACGAGAACGAGAAATTAATAGAAAAGCAGAATAAAAAAGAAATTTTAAAATAGAACCCCGTAAAAAATATGAAGCGAATAGAGTTGTATTTTTTAAATGAAATATGCGTTTTTTTTAAATAAAACCCACAAGGGTGTCATATTATACCGTATTTCGGTGGCCAAATACATTATTTACGTGCCAGTATTTTAGATCGATGCGTAATACGCACGCGCCGTAGCTCATTCATGGCTTTGTTTAGTGCGTGACGCGCGATAACAGAGGGCGTTAGTTTCCATAATGGGTAATTTATTCGGGCTGGTTGCTTTTAGACGGCATATCTGTTTACGGCGTCGTTCGGTTTACATAAAATACACATAAAGCCGCTGCTATCTCACATACACATACCCCCCAAGTTACAAGAAAACTAATATCTATTTTTATTACGTCTTAAAGTGAATATAATTTTCGGGATCACGGTTATTTTGATATTAAATTGTATCGGAGATGTATATCTCGAGTTTATGCGAGTTCATCTTTAATAGTTGACTTGGTAATTTTGTAGTCACTTTTATTTACAGCGCGGCGGGAAAACGATCATCATCTATACTACTTACTGGAAGATAATTTGTTCATATGAGTTGTCTTCTACCAGGTTTACTTTTTATTAAATAAAACAAACGAGCCTTTAAATTTGCTGACTATCGACTTCACTTACACCAGTATCTAAGCTCAAATAGTGATCATGTAACTGAGAGGTACTACCCCGATCGTATAGGCCCATTTTGGCTGCAGTACCTAATACTTAATAGCAGTAAGAGATAATGTTACGCGGAATGCTTGCAAGCAGCCAAATTGGGCCGGCACGACCGGGGACCGCTTGCTTACACGGTACCTGCGTAAAGTGACAGGGTGTGTAAGTAGCCATTCGCCCACGAAGGTGGGAGGAGAAAGGAGGGAAAAGGTTGCATATTGTAATATAATTACTTAAATTATTTTATCAAGTTTTATTTATGTATTTTACTAAACGTAGCACCTCACAGCTCTAAGTACTTTTTGCATTAATAATTGAAACTACAAAATATTTATAAATATTCGGGTATTTTTACCACAATTCTGTACACACTTAAACTTTCAACACACGTCTCAGTTAGCTTCCTGTCATGGCCACAATGACATGAGTAAGAGATTACTTTATAAGGTTAAGAAATACATGAATATTTAAGATAGTTACCCATAAACAGAGTCCACTATTATTTTGGGACATAAAAAGGACCAATGTAATGATTTTAGGTTTTATTGCCTCTTAAATTTTTAAGGCTCAGAGACTATTTAACATCACGCTAAGGCTCTTTAGACTAACGTAAAAGGAAATAGAGAAACATAGTTTTAGTAAGACCACAGATTAATAAACCTAACAGATACTTCACTCCCATACAAAAGTGCAAATACCTACCGCTATAATTACCAACAAAATCTCGCTCATGTTCGCAACGAAGAAAAATGCACCTTATTTACGCGCACATAGAGATGCAGATTGTATGGGTTATGTGCAAACGCGTCATAGAAAGGGTTGGTAGTAACATGATTTTAATAATAAAACAAATATTGTGAAATACCTATTAATAATTTTTATTCGTGAATTAGTGTAATAGATGTATACATATTAT
>LUGF01039005.1:689964-705790 GCA_001625245.1 Calycopis cecrops | reverse complement strand
GAGTTTGCTCGAAAATCGACGGTCGTGCGATTATTGGGCATGCTACCTGCGGCGCGGGTGGAAGGGGGCGTGCTTATAGCGTGTGTGAACAGGTTTGCTTATTGAGCATGCTACTTGCTAGTATCGATCAGTCGTTAGCAGCAGGTGCGCGTGCACAATTTCGCGCTAAAAATGTCTCGCTTGGGCGCTCTTTCTATCTGAGATAAGTTTTTGGACGCATTGCAACGCTACCAAAAGAATAATTCTATTCAACTCCATACGAATGGCTGTTTGATTGTCCATGGTTTCGTTTGAACTGACAGTAAGCACACTATAAAATGTCATGTGTACCGGAGTGTTTGCTTTGAGCATGCTCTTTCAGAAGCATACTTAAAACTAGCATGCTTATATCTAGCAAATGTAGACAAGTGCAGAGCATGCTCGAAACAAGTATGCTAATGAGCATACTAAAAAGCATGCTACTAACTAGCATGTGTAACTGTACCTTAAGGGATTACTTTATAAGGTTAAGAAATACATGAATATTTAAGATAGTTACCCATAAACAGAGTCCACTATTATTGTGGGACATAAAAAGGACCAATGTAATGATTTTAGGTTTTATTGCCTCTTAAATTTTTAAGGCTCAGAGACTATTTAACATCACGCTAAGGCTCTTTAGACTAACGTAAAAGGAAATAGAGAAACATAGTTTTAGTAAGACGCAGTGGTTCATGCATGCATGCAGCCAAATTGGGTCAGCGCGACTCGATTACTCGATATCGGTGTTAAGTGATAGCACAGCGCTGTCACCTTTTCAACTGCTCATTTGCCCTCTACAAAAAAATATATTTGAAATGTATTTTGGACAGAACATAATACACACACACAATAATAACACACAGGGTTATTTTTTGGTCTCCGGCGAATTTTTCAGGTTTGGTCCAGAATCAATAATACATTCCATTCATGAAATAAAAAATATTTAAAAAATAATTACATTGTCCCATGTTGTAAAACATTTTTCTTGGTCACCACGTGCATCTCACTCGCGACTCACGGTAGGCTGACGTCACTAACCTTGAAGTCGATACATTTCGTGTAAGAACAACAATCGATATATTTTTAAGGATCATTAATTCAAATCGATTACCTATTATTATTTAACACAATATTATTTATTACAGTTGGACGATAACATTTAAAATACACCCTTGGAATGATGTTTACTTCCTTATTTTAAATTTGGTTTGGCCGGTGAAAAAAAAATAAATAAGAAATAACTCTGTATATATTTTTTTAGCAATTTACTCGATTACTGAAGCGTTGAAGAGGCTGAAAAGAAACGTTCATGTACACGTTCTTAAATTCTCACTGAATAACTTAGCTTGCGTTTCGTTTTGTTCAAAATTTCCTCGAACTTTCAGAACTTTTCGAACTGAAAACTACTGGTGTCGTTGTGAAAGGTGTGTTGTATGCTCTAAAATCTCAAACCGATATCTAGAAGCTTAATTACAAAACGACACTTCGAATGGCCGAGACGTAGATTGCCTGCCTTAAATTAAAACTTCTCGAAAAAAGGCGCGACTTAATTTTTAATGAAACATAAATCATGAGAAAGATAAAAGACCATAATGCTTTTAAATTTTAATCGATATGTTGGTCTTGTATTCCTACTCACTCACACACACGCACATGCCCACCCTTTCTTATACCTACCATTAAACTTAACACAAAACCATAGGGGGTTTGATATATAAAGTAACTCAAAAGAACTAAATAGCATTTCGCTCCACGTACTCCTTAGTCAAACAAATCACAAGTTTATAGAACTTCATCAACAAACCGCGTAAAGTTATACAACAATTTGAACATAAAACCTTACCCGAGCTGAAACGTTAAAGTTGTTTTTACAAATCTTGAATAGTTGCATTTTTTACAACTCTTGTACATACTTGGAACGCTACTTCAGTGTAAGTTTTTTAAATAAAATGTTTCGTCTACGATTCCTTGGTTTGGATTTTCGTTATAGTGCAACTTTTAGTTGTTGCAGACATGCATACGAGTATATTAATGTACAGCTGCGCCTCGCGGTTTCACCCGCGTACATTTATATTATGCGGAAAATAGAAAATCATGCCATAGCATCCCATAGGAACATTTTTTCGGGATTAAAACCTATCCTATATGTTAATCCAAGTTATTCTTTTTGTTTGTGCCGAATTTCAAGAAAATCGTTTCTGTGTGAAGGAGTAACAAATAAACAATCAAACAAATATACTTTGCATTTATAATAATAGTAGGATTTTACCACTTACCTTAATGACTATGGATTGCTGATCACACGCCATTGAGACAATTTGAACAAACATCATCGCTACCGCGATAATGGTTTTCCGCAATGAAACTGAACTAATTCCTTGCTTAAAAGCTTGATTTCTAATAATCTGGCAGTTCATAGTTTTCAATACTCAAAAGTATGCGTTAAATTTACTTAGCTTTTTATTGTTTTATATTCGAGAGAGAAATGCTATTAATCACTGCCATTGATTGCAATTAATCATTTCCATTGGTCCTGAATAATATCCGGCGGTCCATCCACTAGTTCTCACCCAGAGGGACTCGTGGATGAATTGCCAAAATTCCACGGGTGCTATCAACCCCCTATTCTGAATGAACCTGGGGATTTATTGCAAGGCACCCCTTTATTCTAATTTCTGATAGGGATATCGAGAAAATAATCAAGGCAACGGCATAGCTAGAGGTAAAACATAATGCACTATTGGAGGTGAGCGAAATAGTTTACTTCTGACAATTCAGTGAGTGAGAGAAATAGTTTACTTCTGACAATTCATTTTTCAATAGTTTGGTAATGACTGTCATCTGCTGTCATTCCACACAAAATGCATGCAGGCAACGACAGGGATTAGGGTTACCAATGTAATTTATCAATGTGCTGTTATAGAAAACTCACAATCACAACGATTACTGTCAATCTCCCGGTCATGCCAGCCCCATTCGACTGCTATGACATGCCATATACTGCATTATTATGTAGGAACCCTTAACTGTGTGGATGTAAATGGGTGTCGGTTGCTCCATTGTTTCAATTACTTGTCTTCCTCCATGTCTAAAACAATACAACTTTAAATCAAATAATCCAATATTTAATACAATAATAAATATTATAAACGTATTTGACAACAAACAAAACCAACTAATATAGCAAGGACCGATATATCTCAATTTGATGCCACAATTAATATCCAGCCCCGAGAGTAGGTTACACAGAATTAAAGGAATGCTCAGCTTGAAGGTGTATTTACTAACCAACTGCATTGCAGTCGTGTACTGTACAACGCGTTTTGAATTATGTATTCTGAACTAGATATCTTATTTATAGGACAGGAGGTGGTTCGCGGAATTCGATTTGAATTCGCCTTTAGCTGTAAGTCTCGTGTCACAAGGGAGAAGGGACAGTTTTAGTAAGTTACTTTTTTGGAATTGTAATTTCATGCGATGATAAATTTCGTTCCCGTGAAAAATAGAAAATCATCCCATGGTATCCTATAGGAACATTTTTCGGGATAAAAACTATCATATTTGGTAATCCACGTTACCCTCTATGTGGGTGCCAAATTTCATGAAAATCAGTTATGCAGTTTTTGCGTGAAGGAAAAACAAACAAACATACAAACTTTCGCGTTTATAATATTAGTAGGATTTGCTTTATTGCGGCCGTATTTGTTCTGATTCGCCGTTAAGTAAAGCTGGAAATGAAGTCAATACATGATTATATGAATGTCTATGTGTGGGAAGTCATCAAAAGACGCTCATGACAGAGTAGATAATATTAATATACAGTTTATACTCAGTGAGTTGTTACTACTACGTATATATGTACGTAGTACATATAAACTCAATGTTTATACTATTATGAATATGAAATACCTCCATGATATGTCCTACTGGTCCAATTTGGCTGAAATACAGCATGCATCTGATTTTATTACTTAGGTTGTCACCTCCTTTTACTTACTAAAAACAATACATATTTATAAATATGGATTCGAAGTATATAGGAGTGAGTGTTTTTCATTGACATTACATTATCAAAAGAAAAATAGTTACTATGATAGTATTATAAATAAATTTAAATTTTAAAACAAACCATTAACTTCTTATATAATTATACAATACGAAGGATTTGAGTATATTATTTTTTTTATAGTTAGATACTATGACAGTGACTATCGCGCCATATCAAATAACTACCAATAGCATTATTTATAGTTCCAGAAAACATTTTACAAGACACGCAATGTCCATGCCAGTATTTTTGAAAAATGCTGAAACCTATTCGTCAAATTGAGTAAAGCCAATGCCTTTTACTGTATCCCACCCTAACCTTCCTTGAACGCATTGTAACATAAACGTGGAACATAAAACGTACGTAAACATACAAATTTTGACAATGCACCCATTTCCTATATGAAACGAGTAATAAAAGCTCAGCTCCTGTACTATAAGCGTATAACGCTGTACACAAAAGTTTATTTTGTAAATGTAGAGGAATGAGTGTTGCGTCGCATTTAGTTCGTTTCGGCTGTCCCGAGAGTTGCCAGTCCTCTTTGTCTGCTTAATGAACGACGTTTGCCAAATGTATTTTTTTTGTATGTTGTAATTAAAATTAGAAATACCCATTGTGTGTTTTGTGTATTTTGGTATTCGCATAGAGGCAATGAAAAATACACATTTTTGGTCTTCATTAAACTACTACTAGTAGACTAGACTAGTGAATTCGAACTCTATGAAACCTTTAGAAAATGAAATTTTTAATTAAAAATATTATGCAAATATTGTTTGTCGTTACTTTTTTATATTATTTACAATCACAGTTTTTTAAAAGGAGGCAGCAATAATTTTTTTTTATGAGCAGCTTTTGACACTAATTATTTAAAAATCGGTTTACACTATTCATTTATAAACGATTAAATGGAATGAAATAAAGAATTATAAAAAAATACTTTGTGAATATCAATAATAATTATATCTGCCACCGGTTGAACCCTAGCCGTGTCCTGAGAAGAACTGGCAAAACAAACTTAGCGGGCCTCAAAAAGTTATACATTATAATATGAAATATATCAATAAATATAAAATTACAAATACATTCTCATGTTTTATAAGATAGGTATCATAAATTTGATTAAATTGCAATTATTAATAACAGCTGGAAGAAAATTTCTATTTAGAATAAATTGTAGGTATCTTTGTACTCATACTTTCGTGGTGTAATTTTTTATAAGTTTTCTGTGTACATTAATTATTAAATAAATGAATAAAAATTACAGAAACAGCCTGTAAGATATTATAATACTAAATCTTTAAGGGCACTTCTGGTGTTTGTTTTCACAGTGTCTACCAGCGAGCAATCGTACAAAGGACAATTCAGGTTTATCTAGATTTTATTCAGTTGTTTAGTTTTCTAATCAAAAATAATCCTTTGTGGACCCTCCAATTATGGCGTCTAAGTGCATCCCGAGTGGCGGGCCGCAGATAAGGCATAGCTCTTATCCGGACCAGCTTAAATGTCCGTTAAAACAAAATGGCTTTTCAATTTTTTTTAAGAGCACTTTTAAGGCTTGTGTGCTGATGAAGGGTCCGATAATGTATTTTTTGTTGAATTATAAAAAAGGCTATATTTTTATTTAGTAAGAGGTGCCTGCGTGTAGTCGAATTCGGTACGACGTACCTCTCGCTTACATGATACCGGCGTAAACTGATAGTATTGTCTTGTTTCGAGCCGTGGGTAAGTAACCGGTGGCCCATGGAGGTAGGAGGATGAAGGCAACGCATTTGTGAAACTCTATACGGGTGTCCATGGGCGT
Source organism: Calycopis cecrops (assembly GCA_001625245.1). Classification (NCBI taxonomy): domain Eukaryota; kingdom Metazoa; phylum Arthropoda; class Insecta; order Lepidoptera; family Lycaenidae; genus Calycopis; species Calycopis cecrops. Next base: position 699,920 of record LUGF01039005.1, on the reverse strand, counting down.
CTGTAGTCACGAATATGGCTCCAACTGCTCGTTTGTCCCAGTAAACTAAAAAAAAAAAAAATACAAACCTATTATTACTCATATAGTGATATAAATAGTTATAATTCCGCAGCTGGCGTAACCCACGGGTGCACAAAAGAAAATAAAAATATTAGAAAATATCAGAAAAGAGAAAGCAGATTTAATGAGAAAAAAACCTACCTACATATATTGAATTTGAAATAAGCTTATTGTAAACGTTAATATTGTATGAATTTATTCGGACTAAAGTATTGAATTTGCTAGAAGAATGTCAATACATAGATTTATGTGTCTTGAATTATTGAAATTCCAATATTGTATGAGTCAATGTGAAGGGGAAAGGATTTCTAGTGGATGTGAGTTGACATATTTCGTTACATACACGGCAGGAAACTATTATTGGATTACGGAAAAGGATAGCAACTGTTTTGGAGCAAGGATATTTTTTATAGTGAAAGTGGCTAAAGGGAACTGGGAGCATTTTTGTAAGTAATGCTCTATCAATGAACATTGCTCAATGAATATTGCTCCATATAATTGATATACAAAAAGTTTATCCTTTATGTAGTTACTTTAGGTTTTTAGACACTACATTTATCAAAGGTACTAGCGTAAACATATAACTTTCCTTGACGTTTCGGCCGGGTGACACCAGCGGTCGTCGTAACAAATGCAAAAGTCTAAACCAAGTATAAGGTTCTCCTTACTGGTTAGCTAAATCGCATTGGAACAATTGGTGACTATGAAAGCGATAAATACCTCCCCGGTCCGACACGAGCGGGGAAGTATCTCTCGCTAACATAATACCGGCGAAAAGTGACAGCTGTTGCATTTTGTGGAGTGTATAAGAAGCCGGTGGCTTATAGAGGGAGGGAAGATGAGGGACGGCAACGCATTTGATCTCTATGCGGATGTCTATGGGCGCCGCGTCAGTCATGAAAATGGTTCCGATACATAGCTCGTTTGTCATACTATAAAAAATATGATTTTAGTTCATAAGTTCCAAAAAATTACCAATTCTGTTTTGTTTTTCATTTGTTTTACGAAAATGTTTCTTTTAAGTAAAAAACAAAAGTATATATTTATAGTACCAGGCTATCAACGAGATGCGAGAGATCTACTTAACTCTGCGATCACTCGCTATTTTGCTAGAGTTTGATCCCCTTAAGCTTGGGGTGGGCTTCGGCTCGCAGGAAGCGGCTCTTTAAATAAGCAAATGTGGCTTTCTATTATTCTGCTTAGTTTCACTATATATCAAGTACATGTTTATTTCAAAAAGGCAGCTTATTATGTCATTGTACTGAGAAAAAATAGTTTGCTTTTATAAAACTGAAAATAAACCTCATAAAATTTCTAATACTATTTTGAAAGTGGTTGAAAATATGGATATTTTTTACTCAATCATGCAAAAACGCCTGAACGACAAATCCGTTTAAATTTAGCTCTGATATATGTATTATGAAGATAATGGTATAGATAACATAAATATGATAGTTTTTTATATCGAAAACAATATTTTCCTAGCCATTTTTGAGAGGTTATGGATACTATATTTACTTGAAGATGATGTTATATGATAGAAATTAAGCCCTACTATCAAGAAGGTCTATTGCAGCTGTATTTTTAATTTCAAAACAGGAGCTTCAGACCTTAATACATCGACTGGTTTATTATTGACTGTAAATTATGGTAAACATGGTCTAACAGCCTCAAGGCCAGATCTACCTACCTATGTTGAAGTTTCTTTCTCTTAGTTTTATTGGCTACCGACATCTTTGAACGTCCACCAATACAGATGTTATTTAATTTTTACTAAGTGAATTTTAACTCATGATTACGATTATTTTAACGGATTCTATTGCATTTAATATATAATATATCCACTAGTAGAATATGACAGAACCTCCACAATCAACGAGTCTATCAATTCGTTGGTTCATTGATATATACTGCAAATATAGTAATATGTATAGAAAGATAGAATACGTTAAAAGAATCGTAATCATGATCAACATTCTCGTAAGTATAGGTACGAAAACTATATGAATTTTAACTTTTATTAAGCCTTTTAATAAAGCGTAGTAGTTATAGCGAAGCATCTTAATGTATTCGTTTATATTCATCTACGAAATATAATTATAATTTAAACTCCGCTTGTACACTTGACCAGGTCAACGTTTTCAAATATTTACTATTCAATTAGGCGATATTTTGGCTGTAGGCCACCGAAATCCACAATCCTATTCCATATTCAGGGAATTATAAATTTTAAGGACTTTAGCATAAATCAGAATCAGTCCCCGCTTTAAGTACGTGCCGCAATGCGGCTCATAACAAAATCCATATCGCATACGGTGGTAACGTGCATATTATCACCAGAACTCCCTGGCACTGTCATTGTTTGTTGCCAAAATGTTTACGTTGGATTTTTTTGTGGCCTCTGGCTTTTGTTTTATGCATGAGCCAAGAATGTCTTTTGTTTTATAGGTGTATTGAAATATAAAAATGAAAAATAAGGACTGTCTGAAATGTTTTTGTGTTGATTATGTGATTTGCTTTTGCCATTTTAAGATAAATCGAATCACATGTATGTTCTCCTTTGTTAGTAGTGCATGTAAAAGGTATAAAGAAAAATCCAGCAGTATCCAGTGATAATAAATGTTCCGAATAGCGTCTGCTTCTTTTGACGTGATAACGTCTTATAAATCGATAGAGCAGGCTGTTCCAAAAAACTTGACAACATGCGGCGTTACCTAGTTGTCAAATGTACATGTCCTGTTTTGAATGAAATAAGATTGACCGAACAATATTACGTTCCGTAAGCACATTGCTGTTGAATTGTATGTTATAGGATTATTTGCAAAATAAAGGAACAAAAAATTTAAATTGGACCAGTTACATGTTCCCACGGTCAAACTTTAGATCCGATGGCCCTTGGTCACATCTAATGAAATCACGGTAAGGTATTTGTATGAACACCCTAACCAAAAAGATTTGTGCAAGCTATAGCGCGATGTAGGATACGTGATAACGCCATCTGTTATGCATTAGACGAACTATATATCTGCTATACAAATAACTTGCAATCTAACATACCATTTCCAATTACCTCTTTCTCTATATACATACAAATCTATTAAACAAATGAAATTAAAATTTTCTTTTGAAAAATGCTACCATTCCATCAGTATTTTCTTAAGACGTTGTCACGTTCAACTATCGTCAGTAAATCAACTTTACAGACAACCGATGTTTTTTTTTACATCAGGGACACAACGAGCACTCGGAGCCATTTAGTCACTACCAAGTACCTACTAACCCAAATCAACAGCCACATAATGCGGAGCAGGAGCATAGCTCTCTTACCTCATCCACCGATAAGCCATGGGTTACCCATAAACTTCACAAGAGGAGACTGCACGGTTTTTAACGCTGTAGTTAGCGTGAAGTTATTCCTTGACCGTGCTGTCGTAATTCGCCTGCAACAAAATTGCTTCTTAGAAAACTTTGTAATAAAACATGTTGTAAAGCGATCATCACTACATATACCTAGTATAAAAAAAGTCGCTTTCCGCCGTCTGTATGCTTAGATATTTAAAATAGCACAACAGATTTTGATAGATTTTTATAAACTGAGACAAGGGGAAAGTTTTTTAAACAATGACTCCATTTTTGAAGTCCAAAATTCACGCGAGCGAAGCTGCGGACGGAAACTAGTTTTGTATAAATCGTATTAAGTTTTTAATTTTTTAAAGTTTTACTCATATAAAACGTTTCATTCCAACATTATTTTGTTATACAACAAACAACGACTGATCGTTGTTGCATTAAGCAGCCCAAAAACTAATAAGTTGCCAGATGACGACACCTAGCGATATTATGATAAATAGCCAACCCTCGTCAGGGGCGGGTTAGTATCTGCGGGATACGTGTACTCTGTGATAGTAAAATATGAAATTAATATGATATTTAGTAGTCTTACCTCTCGGTTAATAACATATAGTCATAACGTTACCATGACAACCTAATTACTTTCCTACAACGGCTAGACAACGTCTAATAAAAAGGCCTTGGGAGGGTCTGGTGGCCTATTGGGTGTAGGCGTAATAGCACATGCACAACCATGAATGTATTATATGGGCGTCAATATTGAATAAAAGCTCGCCGACTTTTTTTTACTTAAAACTTATCACATCTCTAATTCTTTACAAACAACATTTCCGAAGTTTTAATACACTGAAATCGAATCTGTATCGCTATTATAGCTCATTACCATGTTACGTTCGTTCGACTTTCGAACACGCCCCTAACGCCAAACCGCCCCACTCATCGCACTCCAATTTTTCCTTAAAACAATTTACTCGTAAGGACATTTTAACAATGCGCCATTTGTCGAAATGCGCTTCTATTCTCGCCGCATACAGTGCAAATTTGTTTGCGTCAAACGGGTCATTTGAAATGCCAGCAGGAGCCGTATTTGTCAACTGTTATACGTAGTGGTTACGTGTTTGACGTGTAAAATATACGGTCTAGATAGTGATCATAGCCCCCAGAGATAAGGTTCCATCTACATCGCAAATTAGATTTATATTACGTAACTGGGTACGTAGCGACTAGCGGATAGAATTTTTAGTACTGTCTGAAAAACGGGGACTCATGGAGTTTATGATAACATCGAATATACCTTGAATTGCAGAAACCAAGGCGTGAAAAGTAGGTAGCGATGAAGCAGTGTTCACAGCCACCTAATAGACTAGGGCTGTATAGTCCAGTCACTGTAGATTTTGACCCGTGCATATTCACGTTATAGCAGTCACATATCAGTTTTTGGATTTTTTTTCGTAGGTCTCTCGGAAGGGGGCGGGGGGTCACTGGGATAGTAAAATCAAAAAGTAGAGTATTCAAAAGTAGTAAATATTTTAAAGTTGTTGCTTTTTGAAATTTTAATTACAAAATATCAAACCTAAAAGAAACATTGTGAAAACCAAACTTGTAGAGAACAGAGAATCCGATTTAAAACAAAAACGTTAAGTTATAATTATGAACTCGACCTTATCAACACGAGAAAGAATCATAATTTCAAAAAGTCGGACCGAAATGAGTTACTCGAAAAAAAAACTCATTTATCATTCGAGAAAACTCATTATATATCCCCAAAATTAATAGCCCTTTCAAACTTGACTCACACATTAATCAATATGCAAATTGGCTCCGCATAAATATTTCCAATTTAAGTTTCTCAATGCAGTGCATGGGAATAAGCGTGAAATAACTGAAAACCTGCATCGCTTTATGCAATCGATATTAATTTCTAATATGGAATGTAAGAGAACTTGTTCACTGGTATAACTGTGAAATGAATTAAAATAAAAAAATCAAGTAGTGTTTTAGGGAGAGGGTACACGTAGTGTGCTCGTGCAGCCGAATAGGATCAGTGAGGTACCTCTCCCTTACACAATACCGGCGTAAAGATTAGCTGTCGCGTTTCGTGCGGTGTGTAAAAGTTATACTGCAACTTTTCTTACAGTTCGTGAAGGCAGGCAGGGAGGCAAGAAAGACCAACAATGTGGATATCGATGAACCTAGTATGTAAACAACGGCAAACGAGCCGTCGGTGCCATTCTCATGACCACGCACGTTTTTTTCTAAAGCGCGTGAAGGGATTAAGCTAAAATTTTTGTCAAAAACGGAGGTCAGTTACGTCTTGATGATTTGAAAAAATCACTCCTAAGTTAACGCAATAAAAAGTTATAGCCATTTATGCACAAATTTTGTATGAAAACGCACTTTTTCGAAAACCTATAGGGTACTTCCCGTTGATCTAGAATTCTAAAATTTGGCAAGAAGTTTTTAGTATAAGAGGACTGAGGAGAAACAACCAGGTGGCCCGAGAAATGGCAGTGCATCTTTATATCATCTATGCGGATGTCTATGGGCGTCGGTAGTCATGAAAGTGTCCGACTGCTCGTTTGCCCTCCTATACCATAAAAAAGAACCTAACAAGCTATTTGAGGACTACCAACATACATAGATTTGCATCATAGTTGTTATATGCAAATGCGGTGCTCTTATTTCCTCCTTCTCCCATATGCCTTATTAATTTCGTGCGGTGTGTAAGTAGCCGGTGGCCCATAGAGGAGGGAAGAGAAAGGAGGGCAGCACATCTTTATAGCCTCTATGCGGATGTTTGTGGGCGTCGGTAGTCATGAAAATGGTTCCGGCTACTCGTTTGCCCACCTAAACTATAAAAAAGAAAAAAAAATAAGCGCCAATAGAAACATACATACACTCACACATTAGAATTTGTATCAAAAAGTTTGCAATTAAATATCCAGTATGCAGGCGCCTTTATTTTATCCGTTTAAGTAATTGCCTGAATTCCATATAGCTGATTTACCACCCGACTTTAAACATTTCATATTGTACGGCGTATGAAGTTAATATTTTAAGGGATAAACTTTTATTATATGAAATTTCATCAAATTATTTCAATCCTGCGAATTGTTTCCATTTCAACTTCTCCGACACGTAAAGGTTGTGTGCACTGTAAAAGATATCAATTTTGTTATTTTTATAGCATTGGCAGGAAATCGCTTGGAGAGTTATGGCTGGCAACGCCCATAGATGTCCTCATAATTGTTACTTAGGCGTGTTGTCCTTGCCTTTTTCCCTCCAATGGTTTAAGTCTAAATGCGACTAAGAGCAGCTCAGCCTAGCCTCTTCCAAGCCTGTCCGGTATGGGTAGCCCTGTCCGGCATCGCCTTGGGGATCAAATAGACCCACAAGCCCACGCACCACGACAAAGTGGCAGCATATTTGGGGAGAGGATAACTTAACCTTAACCCTAAACCATCCTACCTACTCTCTCTCTCTCTCTCCTGAGCATTATCCCCGTCTGATTGCGGTGTCCTTTCCGCGTTTTTTCTCTCCACTTTGCACGGTTGGACGTGTCGTCCTCGGAAACATTGCATATGCTCATGTCTTTCTTTATGGTATCTGTTCAGGCCATTCTACCTACATGCAGCCGAATTGAGGCGGCAAACCGGGAAGGTACCTCTAGCTTATACGCTACTAGCGTAACATGACAGCTGTACTATCGCGTTTCGTGCAGTGTGTAAGTAGCCGGTGGCTTATTGAGGTGGGAATAAGGGCAACGCATCGATATAGCGGATGTTTATGGGCGTCGGAGTCACGAAAATGACTCCGATGCTCGTTTTCTTTTCTATAGGTATTATAAAAAAATCTACATACGTACACTCGATAATCATTAACCCTGCTTCCAACAATTCCAGCAAAAAGTATTTTATCAGAACAACATAAACGGTTTTTTCCTAAAAATATATCAGCCAGTAAATAAAATATCCCAACAATTCCGTGATCCGTTCTGCCCGGGGGCGCAGCCGGCAGCGCTCGCTTCTGCCGTTCATTGATAGAGGTTCGCTTCAAATATGGACTAGTATATTTATTTGAACCACAGAATTTGTGTGAAAAGTCTTTATTTTTTATAGTATTAGTTGGGCAAATGAGAGTTCGGACCAAATAGATAGACATTAGACAACCATAAAATTGTTATTCAGTCGTAGCGTCTGTCCCTCCTTGATGGGCCACGTGAAACTTACAAACCACATGAAATACAACAGCATAGTTGTAGCTGCATAATGTCAGTGAAAAGTCTGGTCGGATCGATTCATTGCATTTTTTACTTATCTATATGCTCCTAATATCTAAGCCTTTATATATTCATCTTTATAGATTACAGATACAAATACAACTAATAAGAGGAAGTGCAAGTAGCCAAATTGAGCCGACATGACCGAGGTTGTACCTCTTGCATACACAAAACTACTTCTTACACCTCCTACTTTTTTCTGATTTTATTCGTTGCGGGTCCCAAGACAGATTTAGCTTTTCTCTTGGGCTCCCTGCAATCATATCAAAGGGTCAAGTGTGGATGCCGCTGTGGATCCTGGCGACACAGGAGTAGCAGCGGTCGGAACGAGTGGTCAGCCAAAACCCGTTAATAAAAAAATACGCGAAACTAGAGTAAAGTGACAGCTATGCTGTCGCGTGTGGGTCGGTGACCTCTGGCGGGAGAAGGAAGGAGGGCAGCCGTTGCCCTCCTTACAGTAGCGTTGAGCGTCTGTGTAACCTTTATGCGGATGTCTATGGGCGTCGTTAGTCATCGTTTGATTGAAAATGGCCGAACACTATTTCATACAAAGGAAGTATACCTATATTATTTTATATACCACAAGGGGTAAAACGAGCAGTTTGAGCCATTTTCATGGCTACCGACGCCCACAGACATCCGCATAATATAATACATCACATTACAAGGGTATAGGGTCTTTCCTGCAATACACACATTTTTTGTAACCGAAACCTTATATTTATTTACCTTCAGAAATTCGTAATTTTCGAAGCAAAGGGACACAGAACTCAACTCTGTTTATTGTTATAGGGTTTCAATTTATTTCCCGTTATTCTCGAGGGAGTTTTAACGTTAGAGGTAAGACAATATTTGATCAAAGTAAGTAAGTAGCCGTGGCATAATATATTGTTGTTAACAGAGGCAGAAAATACAGTAACATCCCTTTTCCTCTTGCCTTCAGATGGACTCGTAAACCGCAGAAATCGCGATAGCATAGTTGTCACTTCTTTACTTCCCCGGTCGTGCCAACCCAGTTCGGCTGCATTGCATTCGATGTGCCGTATAACATACTACTACCAGGCGTTAATTGTAATATAATTCTAAGAGCTTGAGCCACACTGTATGCTTGCAGCCGAATTGGGCCGGCACGACCGGGGACGTACCTCTCGCTTACACGAGACCGGCGTAAAGTGATAGCTGCGCTGTCGCGTTTTGTTCGGTGTATAACTAGCCGGCTGACACATGTGCACTTCCTTGTCCCTTATCTCATATTCCGATGGGACGGCAGTCCGACACGACCGGAGAGAAATCAGGCGCAGGACCGACGGCTTAACGTGGTCTCCTAAGGGGTAAACCGGTAACGGATTCCGGACTGTTATTAGAAATTGAAAAATCCCAAAAAACTTTAAGGTCCGACGTGGTACTCGAACCATGGACGTCTGTGGTTGAACACGCTTACTACACGACCTTGAGGCAGTCCGACTAGACCCCGAGGCAGCCCAAGTATTTTAATAGGAGATATATCTCCGCATTATATTACAGATACGGTACACCATCACCGGATCCCCCATAAAAATAGAGCACTCAATAACAAAATACACGCTAAAAAAACATCAATTTGAATAATCTTAAATATTATGTTACAAGTGCTCTTGATATATTCATGAGTTCGATTTCCATATGATGCCTATGGAAAAATAGACACGTCACCTCCCCTGGAGAATCGTCTTTCACTGCTGTCACTTATTCAGCAGCTTCGAGTGACGGTAAATATTCATTGACAATATTCGGGTGCGATAATTATATTATAATTCGATATGGTGTTGCGAAAACATATTCGATACATTAGACATCAATTTACAGGGGCTTAAAACATCGGCAAGCTTTTTGGAATGGATAGCTAACGACATATAACTATACTAATATTTTGTATAAGTATAATTATATTTTTAGACAATTCTTCAATTCACGGGGCCCGCTGAGTTTGTTTCGCCAGTTCTTCTCAGTTCAAAAAGTAATTTTTATAATTTTATTTTCAATAAAAACGTTTTCATTCCATTTTATATTCGTTCATTTCGTTTCATTATATCGTATGAAATTTGGGCCGGATTTCGTCAAGATTTGATACAGAATATTTTGTGTAAAAGTGTAACCAATAGATAGAACGCTTCACATTTACTACAATACAATTGTAGTAAATGTAAATGTAGCTTAGTGAGATAATATCTATAATAAACCATGAGATATCCATGTAATAAATATGCAGCTAGAAATCTTCTTTAAT
>LUGF01039005.1:658166-674025 GCA_001625245.1 Calycopis cecrops | reverse complement strand
AAGGAGGAAGGAGGGAAACGCATCTGTATAACTTCTATACGGATGTCCACTGCTCCGATTGCTCGTTTGTCCTCCTTTACCACAAAAAGATGAAAGTAATTTAAATTTATTAATTTGTAAACTTAGCATAATTAGTACAGGTAGGAGGGTACATTATAAATTGAACAATTAAAACAAAATAAAATGACTGTTTGGCTGCTAACGGCATTCAAATATTGTAAAAAATATTACTAATATAACGTCCTCCTTGCAGAATTTCGGTTACACGTCTGGCCTGACCAGATACTTTCTCACAAGGCCCGCTGAGTTTGTTTCGCCGGTTCTTCTTGGGACAGTGCTATCTATGATTGTACCGGCGCGGCGTAGCCATAACTGTTTACGTTTGAAAAGTAACTTGTATAATTATTCTATTTTGAATAAATAAAAAAAATAAAAGTTTATATTTATTAACATGAGAATAGCCAGGTGAAATTATAGGGTGCAATTATATGCAAAAAGAGCTCTGTCTATAACTGATTTCCCTATTTTTATGGGGCCGGAGAAGGATGCCTGCCGCATCATAACGGCTTATTTTTCTCCAAGGCGGGAGTAAGACCACTAAGGAATTACTGCTAGCCAAACTGATAAAACCCAAAAACATATTAGCCTGACCCGGAGCTAGAACCGGGTTCACCCTCTGTAGTTGACATACTTACCACAAAACCTTGAGGCGATGTAGTCATAAGAATTGTCGCTACCTCCTATCACTTAAAAACAATATTAAAAGCATCTTATTTCTTGAGAGTTCTCAGGAAGGTGAACTTGTTCTGTAAGCGAGATATGAAAATATAATCTTATTGTATATAGCATCTTAGTTTGAAAAGTTTGTCGCAACAAGTTCATATAAATTACTAGCTGCTTCCCTCGGTTTTGCCCGAGTTCATCATGATCCTGTGGAAATATTGGTATGAAATATATTTCACAACAATACGTACAGGAAAATTGTAAAAATAGGACGATAAATTTTGGAAGTTTGAAAAAAAACACCGTAGAGACTAAATTTTTAAGAATAAGTTTTTTTTGCCACTTGAGACGAAACTTTTATGAATAATGATCGCCGTACACTTATCAACTTGGAAAGAGATCGTAACCGTATCACCTCGAGCCAGACAGTATTCTTTGTATGAAACCTCATACTGCAACGCACACTAATGGGCTACGTAACGTAATCGTATCGTCTTCGCTTTTTTAGGCGAGGCGTTTACGATCCCCTTTCCAAGTTGATAAGTGTGCGGCGGCCATAAGTTTTCTTTTGCTACTTGAGACGAAATTTTTATGAATAAGTTTTCTTTTGCTACTTGAGTACATATGACTTGGTTAATATTGCGCGGAGTCGCTGTACGCAAGTGGCTCTTGACCGTGACCTTTGGCGCTCTTTGGGGGAGGCCTAAGTCCAGCAGTGGACGTGATCCGGCTGATGAAGATGAGTACAGACACACTCTGCGAAGACACATACAACCAATATAACGCATTCCTCTGAAATGTATACTCACTGTAGTGTGTGATACAATTAGTAGAAAAATAGTGGGGTGGGTGTTCGTGGGTGGCACTATATGTATATTTGACGATCAGGCTGGCGCAGTACAGGGCTCGGATAGTGGTCGCACAGTTATCAACTCGGAAAGGGATCGTCAACGCCTCGCCTAGAAAAGCGAAGACGACACGATTACGTTACGTTTCCCATTCGCGTGCGTTGCAGTATGAAGTTTAATTCAAAGAATATTGATCAGCTCGAGATGATACGGTTACAATCACTTTCCGAGACACTAATCAAAAGTGTGCTGCGATTATAACGCGGAGATAAATAGAGTGATTCAACAGGAATGTTATTGTATATATTATAGGGTTAGGATGGCCGACATGATATGTTCTACGTTGGTAATAAAACAACTCTTGGATTCACACTTTGTTTAATAAAACACAGTAGTTCACTTCTAATAACTTTTACTAAATATCACACTTTTGGACAGAGTAACGATATAACCAATTCACTATGTAACGTGGCCACGGTACCGCAAGTACACCGGGCGAACACTGACACTCGAATCAACCCTCTAGTGGGCGTGAACCTTCTTTATATAGATTGTATGTTAATAATTACTTATTTGTCACAAACACCACCTGCGTTATGCAGGTGTTGTTTTTCAATTATTAATTAGGTCAGGCGCCGTCACGGCCATACTGACGTACGCACGTCCTCGTGCGTTCAATGATTATGAAATGAAAATGTTTTTATTAAAAATATTATTATGATTATTATTACGATTATTATTATGATTATTATTATTATTATTATATTACTTTTTGAACGTCAAAAATTACATCTACCACCGGTTCAACCCTAGCCCTGTCCTGAGAAGAACCGGCGAAACAAACTCAGCGGGTCCCCATGAATTTAAAAAATAAAATCTACTACCGGTTCAACCCTAGCCCTGACCTGAGAAGAACCGGCGGAACAAACTCAGCGGCCTCCATGAACTAAAGAATTCCGTCTGAATATCTACCGACAACATGTTCGGTGATCCTGACATATTTTACAATTATTAATTTTTCATACGTAATAGAAGTATACTGGGCCAAAAAACTATACAATATGATATAACGACAACTTTGTCTGGTCTCGTAAAAACGCTACAGACTCGCCAAACCTGGTCCAGTCTGTTCATACTCTGCAGGTTGGCACTTTTGTCCCTTCAGCTTAAAACTGGCCCGGACAGCAGTAGACCGGGTCAATATCTCTTTAGCTTATGAAAGCTAGACCAGATTATTACCCCTGTACTTATTAAGCTAGACCGGATTAAAATCCCTGTAGCTTACACTTGGGCTAGTCCGGATAAACATCCCTTTACCCAAGTCATTGGTCCGGATATACCCTGCAATGACTTCTAACCTTTTTTTATTTCTTTAATCTTTTAATACTATTTTTGCTACATTTTAACTATAAAGCACAGTTTTACATTACCATTATTAATAGACATAGTGTCTCAAACTATCACATAATTGATTGGAATGATATCTATCGCCGTCATGTAATTTCCACATTGATATTACATACTTCTCGTCCCATCCTCCGGGATCATAAATATAAACAAGACTCAATGCACTACCCTCTTTGTCTAGCAATATCCAAAACCAAAAACAATGTCTCACAATGTCATTCAAATTGACTAGCTATAACTATTCAAATTACGCGTTAAGGGTTTGTAAGAATTACATCAAGAGCCGTGTCCCTTTTTTTTTTAAAAAACATCGTTGTCATTTTATTTAACCAGAAGTTTTTCGTTACATCATTAACAATTTAAATTCTAAGAGAAAATGTGCACGGCATCTATGTAAACTTTTAGTTAAAAGCTTGGAACAAAACTTGATTAGGGCCTAATAAAAAAATTACTAGACATCTTATTTGTCATAAATGCTCTATTAAAATAACACATGGTCGAAAAATACAGGAAAGACCTTACCAAAACATCCATATGTTGTATCAACGATACAATCTACAGCGATAACCTGTACCAACGACTGTACACAACGCAGCTGAGCAGCTGATGATCGTAAGGTGCGCTGCTGGCCGTCTATGCGCTGCAGTTACCCGCGAGGAGCGCTGGTCATCACCGATGCGCAGCCAATGTCCATAAGGTGCGCTGCTCGCTGTGTCGCCGCTGTGTTAACTTCAATGGCCAGTTTAGTGGCTCACAAACATGAAAAAAATAAAATGTATTAGAAATAAAAAAAATCATGGCACAATATTTTAAAGCAATGTTCTAAATTTCACTTCATTCGTCCTCTTTACAATTCTAAGGTTGTAAGCACTATGCATTTCGTAACTTTCCAAAAGGTTGTTGCACATTTTATTACATTAGACACTAGACACTAGACAGTCTATCAATAAGTCGATCTGTATTTACGCGAGAGAATAACAGATGGCACTTTTACAAAGAAACGTAATTTTTACGGTATTAAATATGAACTGTGTGAACTATTCTTATTTAAAATAAGATCCTATCTTAATTTTATTTCTTAAACCTTACAAAATAACTTATCAGTTACTCATAAAAAAAAGAACCAATAAACCATCCGTTTCATAAAAAGGTACGTCATACTACTATAAAACAATTTTACGAATCTGTACACGGGATATCAAAATTATAATGTAGGTAGTCGCTAAACTATTAATGATATTTTGGCTCCATCGCAGAACGTTATTCAAAAACAACTTTAATTACAACCAAAAAGTCACTATCCCCATAAGTAAATTCTTTAGTTTTTCTCTCAGATAGGTCCTACTAGGACAAAAAAATATTTGGAACACAGATTTTATAATGAAATATGAACGTTATAGCCGTTTTTAATCATTAACGAGACGTAAAAGACTTTTGCTAATGATCAATTCATCGGTATCCGCACAAAGGGGTAAAAACACATTCGAATCATCAGTACTTGAAAAATTAACACAGATATTTTTAAAATTGTATCAAGTACGACCCTCAATTTTATAATAGAACTGCTTTGACAAATATAACAATAAAAATGTACATGGAGGTACATGAAAAATTTTATCAGCGACAATGTACTTGTGAGCTTAAAAATTTGTTAGTTACCCTTCCTTTAGAGAATATTCCGGAATATCGGAAATAAATGAAACGGTCCAAGTAAAAGGAAAACTACTCGCCCTGTATTTTAGCTTGCTCATTAGGCTCATTTTTTAAGTAAAAGTAATAGGATACTTGTGACAGCTAAGGTAATGTTGACTCAAGTTTCACAAGCCATCAAAAACAAAGAAATAAAATTGAAACCGCTCACCATATGTTTTAGTTGATCCGTTACGCTCAATGCTTTTCGCATAAATAGAATACGATACTCACGACAGGTACGAATAAGCTATACCTCTCAACGGCTTACAGCGTGCAATTATTAAAGTGCAGGAGCCTTCTTGCTGTTGTTCAGGCGTGGAACTATCAGTTATGGAGCACCACCACAGCTTGGCGACGTTTTATTGCTTCGATCGATGAAACTAAATTTCGTTGCCTGAGCTCCAGCTCATTTGCCACTCACTTGATGCTTAGCATGTTGTGGATTGTTCATCGCTTCAACCAGTGCCTTCATTATCGCATTCTGCATCTCAAAGGATTATCTTCGTTATTCTCGTCCAGAATTCTCACCTCGTTCACCGCTGCTGTTCGGTTACCACTTCTGATATAGGGTTAGGATGGCCGACATGATATGTTCTACGTTGGTAATAAAACAACTCTTGGATTCACACTTTGTTTAATAAAACACAGTAGTTCACTTCTAATAACTTTTACTAAATATCACACTTTTGGACAGAGTAACGATATAACCAATTCACTATGTAACGTGGCCACGGTACCGCAAGTACACCGGGCGAACACTGACACTCGAATCAACCCTCTAGTGGGCGTGAACCTTCTTTATATAGATTGTCTGTTAATAATTACTTATTTGTCACAAACACCACCTGCGTTATGCAGGTGTTGTTTTTCAATTATTAATTAGGTCAGGCGCCGTCATATACATATAATAACTCTAATTTTTTAATAAGTCCGAAATGCACGCCTGCGAAGGGAAGCTAGTTTATAATATTAGTAGGATAAGATATCTTTGTCAAATTGTATCTAAGTCAATTGATTTTTTGTTATACAACAATTTTTTGCAATTATAATATGAATTGTGTAAGATTATTAATTTAATCACTTTTCTTTAAATGAAACTTATTTCTTTTCATCAGTGGAGTATACATGATAATGCTGATGGTTTTCACATATTTTAGTCAACTCATTTTTTGGCACCGTTAATAAAACAGTATGTAAAGAGGGACTTAAAAAGATATACATGTCTTTTTTGGCATTCCACTAACGCGGTTAACAATATTATGCAAAACGGGGTTAGGCGTAATTTAAATTTTATGATAAACAGATACCATAAATGTGGGCCTAAGTCAATACATATTCATGTGAGAGCAAAACTTTGAAGGTGGATTAATTAAGGCAATTTAAATTTGATTGGATTCCACCGAACCGAATTACCTTGTAAAAATACGCAGGGTTTAGCCATAATTACATTCTATCTAACCGTTATACAAGGTATTTGAAAGTAAATTATATTTTGTCCAGCCTATTCTGATACCTACTGTACCCATGGAGAGAATAAAAGCTTACTAGTAAGTCGCCTTAAGTTCAGAATTCAATCTCAATTAAAATAAAAAAGCATATGAACGTTTATTTTACATTACGTTTATTTAAAACATGGGTGGCCAACCGGTCGATCGCGATTGACCGGTCGATCGCATCTGATGGTTGAGTCAATCGCGGCCGGACATAGACGCAAGAGTTTGAACAAGCTACATCTCTCTGTGTTCCTAGTAATTTAAAATATACCAATCTTGAAGATAGAAGTCACGTGGTTTCGTTAGTCAGGCGATATTAGGTCGGATCAAGTTGGTCACGTCTGATTTATACAGAGAGTAGAACGAGTAACAATCAATATTCAATCATAGTAGACAGCAAAATTGGTCCCAAACTCGGCATTTGCTGACATATAATACGTTAGCACCGATCTTCCACTTGAGTCATCTGGTGAACACGTGGATACACCAACGACAAAAAAAAACTGTATAAGACTTCTAATGTAGTTGAACTGTATAGGTATTTACATTAAACCCTTAAACAAATAAGTAGCAATATTTATATACAAAAAAGAAAGTGTGTTTTTCAAAAAAACTAACGTAGTGTAGGCTAGGCTAAGTCCACAATTTGAAATCCGAAATACACGCAGGCGAAGCTGCGGGCGGAAGCTTGTATCACAATATTCTAGTCATAGGCTGTTTGACACTTTGACGCTATGAATACGTTTCTAAGCGAGCGTTTTGTTAAAAACTTTGTTAAATTTTATGCGCGGTCGCAGCTTTTCAAAATAAGACCATATAATAATAATAATAATAGCCTTTATTTCTGATAATTTCTGAGTACATGTAACATTGTAATTTGAATCTATATGATGTATGATGATGTATTATCATTTACTACCTCATCAAATATTTTTTCATTATCAGATTGCCTTGTGGCATAGGCCTCCCCCAACTCCTTCCACCTAGTTCTGTCTAATGCAGTGCGCCTCCAGGTAACTCCTACATGCTTTCTGATTTCATCTTCCCACCTTCTGATCTGCCTACCCCTTCTTCTTTCCCCGTCTCGAGGATACCAAACAGTTACCTTCTTCCCCCATTTCCCTTTATTGTTTCTAATAAGGTGTCCAGTCCATTTCCACTTTAATTTCCTTATCGTATATATAACATCTGTAACTTTTGTTTGTCGTCTGATATCCTTTAATTTCACCTTATCTCTCAGTTTAATGTTCAACATACTTCTTTCCATACTGTTTTGGCAAATTTTCAGCGCTTCTTTGTATTATTTGTATTATTTAAAAAAATAAGACCATAACCATATTTATATGTATTACTATTGTGTAATAATCCTACTAGTATTATAAAGGCGAAAGTTTGTGAGTGTGTTTGTTACTCTTTCACACAAAAACTACTGAACGGATTTTCATGAAATTGCACAGTAATATAGCTTTTATATCAGAATAACATAATAAGTTAAAATTTATAGGATTTTTTATAATTTGGTTATAATATAACGATAACTGTCAAGTAAGTCGGAAAAAAATCAGCCCCCTGAGAGCAATATTGGCGTGCGCTGCCCTAATCGTTGGAGTTACACAAAGATAATTGCTGTAGGATTATTTATATTAAATAGTTCTAAATAAAAGTCCGCGACAGCATATATCTATCTTTTATGTCTAAGTCACTATGACCAAAATAGTGAAACAAGCATTCAATTAAATTGAATATTTTTTAACGATGCACATTTTAGAATATTTATCGAACTCTTCTGAGAATATATATACATCTGTCACTTTACGTATTGAATGTAGATAAACTTTGTCTTTACCACTAAGTAATTTGGACTTGGAGATTAAAAGTAATTATCACGATAAGGTTGACTTAAACGGAATATCTAAAGCGTCTAAAATGCGCGGCGACAAATTCAATTCTCAAAGCGGTTTATTGTTTCATACAATAAGTATATATTTAATATATTATATATTTCAGTCTAATATTATATTAGATTATGTATAATAATAACAACACCATTTTTGAAGTCCGAAATCCACGCGGGCGAAGCCGCGGGCGGAAGCTAGTATATTATAAAATACAATTCACGTTGTATAGATTTTTGTAATTATTTTATGTTGCATTAAAAACGACGAGTAGGCAACATTGTATACGAAATTAATGTTGAATATTTTATAGTAACATTCGTGCAATGTTAAACAATGATTCGGTGGAAATAAAATCACATTGAATTAATATAATTATATTCAATACCGTAACCAAACAAAATAAATTCATTTTAAAAAATTACGAACGATATGGTTACCAATAACGCTCCATTGTACACACGTGCCCCAAAATTCGCGATGAAATTTCACATATCGGCTTTCGTATTGAACATTTCAACTTTTTAATCTTATGATACACCTTTGATCATTCAGAAAAAAATACTACCATTATTTCTATAATTGTGTTTCGTATCTAAATATATTCCGAACTCCGAAGTAACAGAATGTGGTTGAAACTCCACATATCGACTTTGAACATTTAAACTTCTTATTCCAACGAACAGCCATCTTTGATCATTTTAATAATATCAAAAGTTAAATAGCAAACGCTTCAGAGCCCGGAGGCACTAATAAAATTTTACGTGTCGTACGTACGGAGTTTTGTGACTTTACTTCAAATTTATTGTCCAAACTTTTTCACGCGAACCATTCGTTAATCTCGGGGCCGCCTCACTTTCGGATAGGGATGTGTTTTTGTGCGTGACGCAGATTCAAAATACACTCTGATACGTGCTCCTCAAGAGGAAAATACGTACTATTTCTGTGTCTCCTGACGTAGAATGTTTGACAAGCTTAAGAAAGTTTCAAATAGGATTTATTAGGAAATAATAACGTTAAATTTCGGTAAGTTTCAGAGTCGACAATTAAACTGTAATTTTACTATTAATATGAAATTAAATGAAAAAAATACTATGAAATTGCTATATTAAAATTTTATATTTTTTTATAAATTTCACTGTATAATTTATTGTTTGTAGTTATTTTTTGTGATGAATTGGAAACATTCTGCTTAGTATAAGTGTTGTCATAGACTATATACTGAATATCTATACAATAGATCTATGATTATGTCGTTAGGTACAGCTGACAATCAAGAGAGGTTTGACAGTACGACCGTGGCTTGCCTAGTGACAACTACAAGCATATCACCGTAGGTAGAGAGTTGCGGATAACCTTAGGCATCAGCTATTAACTCTGTTCTGTCAAAGTTGTCCTACTTCGACTTGACACATGTATATGCAATACATTCGTCTACAATAAAGAAACGAAGTGAGAAAAGACATTTATTAATTTATTGCACTTGAATTCATTCTAGTAATGGCTTCCTCTGACCAACTATCCTTATTCAGCAGTAACACTTACCCATCTAGATTTTTATATCATAAGGATGAAAACGGTTCGAGCCCAAAACCTTTGTGACTTTAACGCCCATAGACATCCCCAAATTCACAGGTAATTTAAATATATTGCACTTATTTTCCCCTTCTAACCACCCTAACACCCCACATGCCAACGATTTCTTTCAAATTTCATAGGTACCTCTGTCATATCTCATGAGAGGAGGTAACCCGGCCACGCCGGTACAATTTTGTAAAACAATAATTAATGGCACTGATGTTAGAGGCAGTGCCATGCAGCATTGCAACGCGATTTCGTCAGCACGACTGAGAATGTTGTCAATTAATGGTAGGCGGTGGTTTAGGGGAAGAAGGACAACGCGTCTACGTAGAAACAGTGCGGATGGGTGTAAGTAGTCATTAAAAGTTATAAATACTATAAAAAACAGAAGGAAGGACATTTCGAGAGTTATTGAATAACACCGTAAGGTACTAGCAACGGATTACTGAAGGTACATTGAGTACTCGCCCATCCCTTCTTAGAGTGACGTAATACGCCAAATTACGTTTGGCGTTCGTGCAAGCCTACAGGGAGGTTTAGCTATGCACGTAAATGTCCACCTTATGTCTATAACGCCTTGGTTTAGTTTTCCGTATCACAAGTTATACAGAAGCTTTTTTAACCTATATAAATGTTATAGGACTACGTTCGACGTTTTTTTTTCGATTCCCTTGAAAATTTATAAATTTTAAACAGAAAGTTATTAAGTTTTTATACTGCTGTATTTATTTCAGCCACTTAAAGATTTTATCTTTAAGTAACTAAACTAACTATTTTAGTTTGTGTTAGAATGCAAAACCTTGAATAAATTGTGAATCGATAAATTATTCTAAACTACATAAAAATGTAAAGTTTATTTCTTGAAAAAAAAATTAATTTTTTTTATGTTATAAGGGGGCAAACGAGCAATCGGAGCCATTTTCATAACTACCGATGCTCATAGACATCCGTATAGTGGCTATACAGATGAACTGCACACCATTCACCGTCCACCTTCATGGGCCACCGGCTACTTACACACTTGCGAAACGCGACAGCACAGCTGTCACTTTATGCTGGTCTCGTGTAAGCGAGTGGTACCTCCCCAGTCCTGCCGGCCCAACGCGGCTATATGCAGGCATGCAGTGTGGCACTACCTCTTATAAAACTCTTACTTCAGAACAACAAACAAACAAACAATTATTATTAGCGCGGTTTACGTTTTATCATCAAGGCACTTTCACGGCCAGTCAGTTTTCTAAAGAGCAAATATTGAGAGAAAGAGATGGGAGAGAGATCAGAGGGACATATAATATATCCAATATCCATGACCTGGTCTAGATTCGAACCCGCAAGAAGCCCGTCGTTATACGAATAAAAGGAGAGCATCACTGACTGGGTGTCTACAAATCCCTATCGCATCTTCCAAAAGTAAAAAGTTGTAACAAGAATTTGAAAATAATAGAAAGCACTCAAAGAATTAGTGGAAGTAGGTGTATCATTAGAAGTTTTTGTGTGGCCACTTAATCACTTAATTCTTTCATACCGTAGTTAAACTTATCTACTAGAAATATTACCAAAAGTATAGTTACACTCGTCATAAGCTTAAAACGAGTGTAACCATACTTTTTGTAAATTTTCTTCATATAAAAGTAACCCGAAATTTGTAATTTATTCTTGGTGTTGTTTTTTTTAACTATACACTTAAACAATAACTTATAATTTTGTACAAATCAGGTGTAATCAAAAACTCATTTGAGTTTTAACGCACACCTTGCGCGGTCTACAATATTTAATTCAATGTAATTACACAATAAGGATGTTGCAGTTTCTATACGACATATTGTATTGAAGAAACAAAAATATTATAAAACTTGATGGGTGGGATAATTCCGAATTACCTTTTAAAAACCCCTTCAGTAGCAATGACAATGGCGACGTGCCTCAAATTTGACAAGCTAGAAGCATTGGTCTATCCACAGAGGGGTTGTCCCTTACAATAGAACAAACTAACCATCGTTGGAGTAGTGTTATGAGGTGAGTTTTTTATAGTTCTGGGGGAAAACGAGCAGTGAACTACTTTTAAGACTACTATAGATCTCTACGTAGAGGGTACACAGGTACGTTGCCGTCCCTCATCCCGCCTCCTTGGATCACACAAGACACCCCACGGGAAGCAGCAGCGTAGGTCTCGAGCGAGAGACAGACTCACCTCCCTGGTGGTGTCGTCTCACATGCAGCAAGGCGACTACGTCTCACTAAAACATGACATAAATAGAGGAGAAAAAGTTCCAATTGTTGTACCCTATTCATTGTAATAACGTAAAGGGCAACATTGCCTGTAGCCAAAATGCGCAATGACTATCTAGGCTGTTAAGCCCCAACGCCAAGATATAATATCTTAAATCCTTTAGCAATAAATAGTGCGAAGCTTCATTGCAAGCGAATTACATCTCGCTCACACCTGACCGGCGTAGAGTGGCAGATTGCTGTCACGTTTCGTGCGGTGTGTAAGTAGTCGGTGGCCCATGGATGTGGGAGAAAAAAAGGAGGAAACGCATCTGTATAGTCTTTATGTGGATGTCTATGGGCATCGGTAGTCCTGCACGTTTGCTCCCCTTTACCAGAAAAACACACAAAAACACAGTAAAATAAAATTATTTGAAACTTCACCGATTTATCAGCATTCATTATGCTGCTGCTGTTTAATATTCTTCGAGATGTTATATTTGATATTCATGGCCGCGCCCATAGGAATTACAGATGTCAGATGTTTGATTCCTGACACCACTTTATTCACGTATCCTTATTAGTTACACGTTGTTGACAGCCTCGTGGTCTCGTGGTAAGCGTGTTCAACCAAAGACGTGAGGTCCTGGGTTCGTGCCCCTAATTTTTACAAAAATGATTATTGGCATTTTTCAATTTTTAATATCAGTCCGGAGTCTGGAAGTTGGCGGTTTTACACCCCCGTGCCTTGGAGAGCACGTTAAGGCGGTCTTGCGCCTGATTTCTCTCCGGTCGAGCAGGACTGCCATGAGAATAAGGGAAAAGAGAAGTGCACTTGTGCCTGTATGCACACTTGTGCACTATGATATTTCCTGTGCAGATGGTTCGTCTATATAGACGGCCGTGGTAGTCGAAATCGGCTAGGACGAGATTATTATAGTTACACGTCACATGCTCAAAGTGGAAGCTGTGCTGTCGCGTTTTGTGCGGTGGATAAGTATCAGTGGCCCGTAGAAAAAAGAGGAGTAAGGAGAGCCACTCAAGTATAACCTCTAATGAGGATGTCTATGGTCATCGGTAGCCAAATGGCTACGGGTAGTCATATGCCCCAAAATACTAAAAAAGATTATTAACTAGGTACTTAAGGAGGTTCGTTGAACTCTTGGTAATAATTGGTATTTCGCTTATCGTTGACAGTAGATAAGATTTAGTAAGAGTTTTTCTGCTGCGTGCAGTTGGGTCGGCATGGGGAGGTATCTCTTTCCCACACGAGTCCCCGGTGGCCTATAGAGGGAAGAAGAAACGCCTGGTTATGTAAGTAAGCTGTGTGTGAAATGGTAGGCTTCAAAAGGCTCCGTTTCTCTCATGCTGTAACAAAAATACCAAAGTGCAACTTTCTCTTAGCTTAAAGGCATAAAATTCCATTATGTACCTTAGAAAACTCTCGAGGGCACACAAAGGAATGACTTAAGCACTCAAAGGCGCAACTAATCAAAAAGTCGAAAATGAAAAATTTACAAAACGTACGAGTAGAGCCTTTACAAGTTTTTGGGGCTGGTTCCAGAATTTACTATTATAATGCTAAGGTATTCGATACTGAACTGTTTCCTATTATAAGATCCACTTTAATAATTTATGTTCCGAAATTTGAAGTTAGCCACTTAAGTTTGTGAAGTAAAACTTCTATAGCTTGACTTGGGGAGTAAGCTAGCGAGAGCATCGCAAAAATCACACATCGGACGAGACCAATGGAAGTCATTTAAATTGAAAAGTCAAACTCGATTTAAGTGAAACTTTTTTGTATTTAAAAATCATATGAAATGTCATGTCATTGTAACTAAAATAATGAATTTGTGTAGTAAATCAATAATTAGGTTTTACTTCAGTTGTGTGGTCTAATACACGCACTTTTGTTGTAATTAAACTAGCTGCGCCCACCCACGTAAATTTCCATACCGTAGAAAATATAATAATTTTTTTTCGGGATAAAAACTATCCAAGTTGCCCTCTAAGCGTGTGCCAAATTTCATAAAATCGGTTCAACAGTTTTTGCGTGAAGGAGTAACAAACAAACTAACAAAGAATAAACAAACAAACATACAAATTTTCGCATTTATAATATTAGTAGGATGTCGCAGGACGGAGCTAGCTTTAGTCGTATCAGCACTAAGTTGGGCGCTGCGGTTACGCTCGCTTTAAGCGCTGGCTTGCCGCTTGTTTTTGCGTTAGGATAATTAAGCCTTCTGCTGCAACCTAATTTATGTCATCGTGGTTTCGCTCTCACGAATTATGTTACTGTTTTATCCTAATAAATGTTATTGACATAATTTTGACCTCTTCTTTTTTACAGTGCAAGGGGGCAAACGCACAGTCGGAGCTATTTTCTTTTGCGCGACGTGGGCAGTCTCTCAT
Source organism: Calycopis cecrops (assembly GCA_001625245.1). NCBI lineage: Eukaryota > Metazoa > Arthropoda > Insecta > Lepidoptera > Lycaenidae > Calycopis > Calycopis cecrops. The sequence continues at coordinate 659,766 of LUGF01039005.1, read as the reverse complement.
GCCCCGCAAGGGGCTTGTTGAGAAACTCGTTGTAAACTTTTACATCCCTGCGAGTGAGATCCTCCGAACCCCGTCATTACGGGTGGGCCCTGGTGTGGGATATACCCGAGGAAGGGTCAGTTGGTCGGATTTCGTCGCCCGGCTGAGATCGCACCTGGGCGGTCAGCCCCGACCGGGTGAGATCACCGGAAGTGAACGCCCAGCAGATGGAGCTGAGCTATATTCATGACTACCGACGCCTTTATATCCGGATAGAGGCTGCCCTCCTTTCTCCTTCCACCTCCATGGGTCACTGGCTATATATAACGCATGAAACAAGTCACGTGTAAGCGAGAGGTACCTCAACGGCCGGTGTCCAGTGCCGACCCAATTCGGCTGCATGCAAGCATGCAGTGTGGCACTACCTCTTACTAGATAAACTTAAGTACTTTTAGTAAAAGCTAGTGACTACTGCAGCTGGCCCAGGCTGAATCTTCGCTGTCGTGATCTCGCCTTTTGGCCATGTTTTATCGTTTTCGTGTTTTGTGAGTCATGATCTAGGATTCTATCTAGGAAGCGGCGGAAATGGCGGGCAACTTTTACTCTTTGCCTAATTTTCTTTTAAGCTATAAATAGCGACTGCGACTAGTGACTTTACTGTAATTAAACAACAGCATAAAAGCGATTTATAAGCCCTTGGTAAGGTGTTCCGGGTCTGCGAACAATCAAGGCGAGCCCTTTCATAGACCCGCGCTGCCTAAACAATAATTTTGACCCTCCCTATATCGTTTATTTGTTTAGATTATTGTGTGAGTGCGATATGTGTGTATGTCTATTGTACGATGTATTGTTTTCCCACAAATAAACAGTTATTTTTTTAAATATTACTTACACGAGACCGGCGTAAAGTTACAGATGCGTTTCGTGCGGTGTGTAAGTAGCCGGCAGCCTATGGAAGAGGGAGGAGAAAGAAGGGCAGCGCACGTGGATGTCTTCGTCGGTAGTCATGAATAGTGACTCCGATTGCTCGACGAAGGGTAAAAAAATATATATAGTTAAAAAAAATGGACAGTAATACTCCCCTAAATCACCATGCCTTGGACAGTACGTTAAGCCGTTTGACCTGCGCGTGGTCTCTCGCCATGCATGTCGCATTGCCGTTCCATCGGAATAGGAGAATGAGGGAAAAGCGTGTGCACTTGTTACTAGGCACAATGGTGTATATGACCCGTGCATATTTATTTATTTTTTAAAGGGTAGTAATTAAACGAGTGACTGTAAATTAAAATTTGAGGTATCAAAAATAATGAATTTAGCGTACAGAATTACTAAGTGAGCGACTGACTGCGAGCGACTAGAAATCAATAAAACAGCGACTTACAAACATCAATTTGAGCTGCTTAAAATACAAAATGAGAAACTTCATAATATTTGAGCGACCTAATAATTGTTTGAGTGACAACATTACGTTCTGCATTTTTTTCAAAATTTGGTAAACTATATAAATATACTGAGCTGCATTTTATCTTAAATGAAGTGTTTTGAATATTAAAACGTATGTGAAAAATGCTTTATTGAGCTGTGTACTGTGAGCACACATTTTTTTTTTAAATTTGCTTAT
>LUGF01039005.1:626378-642043 GCA_001625245.1 Calycopis cecrops | reverse complement strand
CACGACTAGTGGTGGTCGAATTAGTACGAGAGCCCGGTTTTGGTAACTAAAAAAACAAAATGGCGGCCAATTTACAACCGTGAGAGAAAAAACAAATTCAAACAGCAATTTGTCGAAGAAAAATGCCATATTTTATACCATTAAAGTCTCCGACACCGATACTGAAACACATTGTATAATTATGTATTAAAACATTACTTTTTATTTAGTATTGATAAGAGAGCAAATGAGTAGTTTTCATGACCTCCGATCCCTTAGTCAACTGCATACCGATGCGTTGCCCTTTTTCCACCTCCTACCTCCGTGGGCCACCTGCTACCTACACACCGCTCGAAACTGATAGTGCAGCTGTCAATTTACGCGGGTATTAAGCAAGCGTGAGGTACCTACCTACCCCATCCATGCCGTGTGGCACTACCTCTTACAACTTAAGACATCACAAATAACAACATTCATGCTTAAAACTCCCCAATGCATCTGTAAAACCTATGCGGGGATCTATGATGTCAGTGATCACTTACCATCATGTCATCTGACTCTGCTCGTTCGTCTTCTATACTATATTATGAATTTAAAATATCTCAAACAAGAAAATGAAAAAATCATTTACAAGAAAAAGTTGAAAAGTCATGATTTAGACTTGTTATCAATGTTAATAAAAGCGAGAGGCACTAAATAAAACTACGTATTCTATAAGTGCCTACTGTTTCGAATTCGAAACTATTATAAACAAGTTTACGAGAAACATACGAAAATACTTTTTCAAAGAAGTAAAATAGGGAAAAAATGGAAACATGCTTTGTACTGACGGCGACAGCGAGCGGCAACCTCGCACGGAGTGAATGACCCTAGTCAGTCAGCCTCGCTGACAGTTGACGTTGCAGAGTGTATAACGTGAGATAAAACATTAAAAAATTCCTGTGGCTAAACTATTGCTCTGATTGATCTGATTTTTGTTATGTAGCCTGAAAATGGTACTTAGTGTATCATTTTCAGGCTACACAATAAAAATAGTGATTTCATTTAATGCCCCTCGGTTTTATGAACCTTGTATATGAATAAGTTTGGGATCACAGTCGACTTTCAATCTCGGCACATTCGGCGGTATCAAATTCACCTTATTATGGCATGGCTTAGATAACGTATCCTCGTTAATTAATTCGAGGATTTTCCTTTCAATTGTTAGTGGTTTTTGTTTACTCATCACCTGAAGGCGGTGGAACGACTTACGTTACATGTGTAGACAATGAAAATACAATATATAATATTTTCTATACTTTAATATAAATAATATAATATTAGGTTTTATTTTTTTTTTATTTAAAGATTTCTTTTATCATTTTAAAGAAGTAAAGATTAAGAAATGTCACTATACTCCTCCTGAACGGCTGGACCGATTTGAATATATTTTTGGGCATGCGTTTGGGTGGCGCCAAGGATGATTTAAATTCACAAATTAGCCCGGCAGATGGCGCTGCAGTCGATATCTCAAATATACAATATTGTTGGGTAACGTAGCGGAGCGTAGCCTAGGGGTCCGTAACGTACCTATATATCAGGAGTACGTGGTAGCTCAGTTAAACCTTAACATTCTTGTGTACTTACAGTGATTTTTGATAAAATTCATATAACCTACATAAATAAGTTTGATTTCTTTCCTAAAATGTTTATTGACGGGGGTCCGCGGGGCATTTAAATTCTGGAAAGGGGTCTGTGACTGCAAGTTTAAGAAACCCTGGCCTAGAGCATGCCGTGTACCAGCACATCACTGCGTCAAACGGTCGTCAAATAACTCACTGTACAAACTAAATATATCAGTCCACATCCAGACTGATTCCGAATTCCGCGGTAAATACGAGTCGCAATTAAAGTATGACGCAGTATATTAATACACAGTGTTTGAGTTTCAGAGGTTTTGCGGCGATAGTTTCGACTGCTTTGAACGACGGCGCTTATATTGTTTTACGTTAAATTCTAGTAATGTTTTCAATTCCATGTATTGCTTGAATACGAGAGAGGCTTTCTTGGTGTTTATTGAACGATCCATGTTCAAATAAGAGGTAGTGAGAGGTAGTGCCACACTGCATGCTTGCATGGAGTCGAATTGGGCCGGCACGACCGGGGAGGTACCTCTCGCTTACACGAGACCGGCGTAAAAATGACTGCGTCGCGTTTGTTGTGGTGTACGGTGGCCCATTCCGCTTCAACTGTGACAATCGCCCCAAACAAAACGTAAAGACAAATGCAAAATAAAAAGGTTTAGGGACGAAGCGAGCCGATTTGAAGGCAAAAGAGAAACTTATAGTCAGTACGGTACGCAGTCTTGCAGATTCAGGCCGTATAAACGCGAATGACTGTGAAGCAAAGGGCTCGTGGTAGAATGCTCGCGATTCCATGATGTCCCCGAAAAAAAAAGGTATTCGATCGTTTGTCCTCTCCTGTACTATTTAAATCAAACTAGAAAGAAACATAATAATGTCTTAAGTTATCGCGAATATGACTATTACAATAAAATAAAATTTACAGATTTTATCGCGGTTTATTTTAATATTTAAGACTGATATTTCAGAAGCTTTACAGCAACGATGGTCACGGGTGGATTGCGATGTCAGAGGTACTGTTGTAACAAGTTATTAAAAGTACACGAAGTTTTGTAACTATTTAGTTATTCCGATTAACGCAAAAATGCGTTTTTACAAAAACTGCGCGGCCGGAGGAGTATGGAATTTATCACACTTATAGTTTATGTGTTGGAGAAGTGAAGAATGCTAATATTTTTCAAAAATAATGATTATAAAGTACATTAATTCAATAAATAAATTAATCATTACGCACACTACAATGCATTTGACACATTGATACATATGACAGCGTATAATTATTATTAATGAAGTTTGTGTCTGTGTCGTCTGCAAGTCTATGAAAATTCTACACAAATTGAGTACCGTAGTCACAATGAAATAACATGATCTTTAGTTTTCAATTATAAAAAAGTTTCACTTATATCGAATTTAGATCTTTGCGAGTTTACTAGTACATTTAAATAAACCACGATTAAGATCCTTGAACGTTGCTTTACTAGAAAGAAACAACAGCGCCGATATCTTACAAGAATATCTGACTATATCCTGATGGCCAAAAAAAACTGGAACGAAAGCCATCCCAAGGGACAGTACAAAACACCAGCAAGTCACTTCTTAACTTTATTGCTATTAAACAACCGCTCAAAATAAAGCACTCAGCGGGAAGAATATCAAATTTTTCATAATGCATGTAAAGAAACTGTTCCAGTGTCAAGTAACAGAGATAGAAGCCTCGTAACTTTAACAGCCTCCCGGCTCGCTCGAGTGTCACATAAAATGGTTACTTAGTGATACAAATTGTGGCCCGCGGTTGCACCCGTAAGCTACGATTCCGTTGAGACATCGTGATGAGAACACTGCACTTCCTACTCTCACACCTACGGAAGGAATACACAAAACGATGGGCCAAGAACGATAGTATCTGCGATATAGTATCGTACCACAGTTACAATTTAATTACAAAAAAAGTCGAAATTCGATCTCAGTGAAACTTTATTTTAGATCGGAGATCACTAATTAACATAATTCACATTCGAACGATTGTATCGTTTTGACCTGACTGATCATGACGAACGTCCATACGTTCCCACTTGCGAACGTCTATAAAAATATTTCCGCATATTATTCCCGGCGCGATTCTATTAGACTTGTAAAATCAATTTGTCTCTATCTCCAACCGATAATGTAATACTCCCATTACCGTATCTCTCATCTGGGCCCCTTGAAGCGCAGGTGGGCTGAATATTACATTTGTGTGGGTTATATTCTTTTTTTTATTATTTACAGGCCTTATTTTATAGTAAGAGGTAGTGCCACGCTGCATGCATGTAGCCGAATTAGACCGGTACAGTCGGGGATGTAGGTTTCGCTTACACGATAACGGTGGAAAGCGACAGCAGGGCTGTCGTGTTTCGTGTAGTGTGTAAGTAGGGGTTGGACCATGGAGGGGGGCGGAGAAAGGAGGACAGCACACTGGATATCTGGATATCTATGGGTGTGGGGCCCCCACATACTATAAAAAAATGTAAAACTGTATAAATAAGAATCGATACTCTATGTTCTATTCAAAGATCTTCGTATTCAATGCACTTACCTGCAATCTAAGTGGTTATAGACGCTCGTGCATACATTTACATCTGATTTACTAAGTTCTGGATGAGCGAGTTGATATATTACTCTCGATAGAACATTTACGATTTAGAGATAGTGCTGTTGCTGCGTTGTAGCCGGATAGGGCTGGCACGGCCGAGAGGTACACCGTGCAACCTTAGCTCACCTGTTAGCTCCCTAGGTATCTATTGTTAAAAACTCAAATGTTTATTATGACCAAAGTCTAATTTAAAAGTTTGATACAGTCATTTTTCATACTCACATATTATATACCTTGTATCTTAATGAAATAAACGTGGTTTTATAAAAAAAAAAGAAATATTCGGCCCACGGTACCAGGTAAGTTAAAATATATTTAGGCACCAGGTTAACTGAGGGAGGTTGTTGAGGTGTGACAGATTTGATGTCACGTCCCCTGTAGTCCTCTGGAGAGAAGGCCACATTGTCACAATTGTTACGCAGTGACAAGCGACAAGTACCTATTGCTAGTCATAAGACTCCGACTGCTCGTTTTACCCATCGTACTATAAATATGTGTGGTCTAAGCACACGGCTGAAGTAAAACTTCATACACGAAACATGGCTGTGAGAGGGAGAGAGTCAAAAAATGTGCGCGCACACTGCCTTTTCTTGCTTCGACAGTAATATAACAAACTCTCTTTCTATCTTCACTAACTTATATCTCCCTCTCAACTACCGTGCGCCTCGCTCGATCACATTTTCGTAACGCTCTCATTACGCATTCATCATCTTACTTCCCAAAAAAGCGCATTTAAAGAAGTTTTACTTCAAAAATATCGTTACTGTTCAGGTCTGGCACAAGATAGATATGGAAAAATAGTAAAGAGGCCTTTGCCCAGCAGTGGGACACACCAGACTGACAATTATAATAATAATACAATCCAGGTGAGTCTATGAAACAGCCACATGATCATAATTTCAGACATCATATGCTCCGTTATTCGACTTTAAGCTCACCTGCAGTAGAATTAGTACTCAAAATCGACTGCGGCAGTAACGTAGACTTACAAGCCCATTCATAATTGACAAATACCCGTGTACTGCAGAACTTTACGTCTGTAGTGTGCTAGAGCAGCCATTTAGTAATATAATATAACTAGCTGAGCTCCGCAGTTTCACCCGCTTAAGTTTCGATCCCGTGGAAACATCGAGATGAAAAATACAGGTTGGGCGATTCTCAGACCTAACCGATATGCACACAAAATTTCATGAGAAACGGCCGAGTCGTTTCGGAGGAGTATGATAACTAACATTGTGACAAAAGGTTTTTTTATGTATAGACATATATTATCTGTGGACACACTACATTAGTCTAGTCACGTGGTAAGAAAGTTAAGGACTTGTGTTACGGACACTAAGAGAACGGAAATATAATTATTTAATATGTTTTATAAACTTAAGACATTTTATATTTATGATTTTTACTATAGACTGGAGCTAGACGGGATTCGAACCCGCGATCCCTGGCGGAATATGCTCCGTTATCCGAGTTCTGTACCTTTTTTTTATGATATAGGAGGGCAAACGAGCAGCCGGAGCCATTTTCATGACTACTGACGCCCACAAACATCCGCATAGAGGGTATACAGATGCGCTGCCCTCCTTTCTCCTCCCACCTCCATGCGCCACCATCACCTTGCGCCAACCGGTCTTCTAAATTTATAATAAATATTTCAAAATATTCTACAAAAAAAGGTCTTTTTTAATTGTACTTCAAGGATTCCATGACAACGGAAGGTTCGAGAACTACAACTTTTGTTCGGTGAACTAATATTTGTGGAGTATGTATCAGGTGGCCCATGGAGGATCCTAACACATCTGTACAACGGATGTCTATGAATTTTGGTGGGCATGAAAATGGCTCCGACTGCTAGTTTTACCCGTTATACATTAAAAGAAAATTATACTTATCTATGAATTTTTCGACTGTCTAGCCTTCTCGGATACCAGACTGTTTCTCAAGAACTGTATATTACAGATTAATGGACATACAGACGGATAATGGAGACTTAGTATGTAATTGGACTTTTTTATCCTACAGATATGGAACGATAAGAATACTGAAATTCGATTAGTTTTTATTTGTTTAGTTTTTATAACTGTTATTTATTTACCTATGTAGAATAATTCGAATCCTTTTCATTTCTAGCAATGTTCATTAGTAGGTATCTGCATAATAGAATTTGCAAACGTTTTGCCATCCTCCCTTCTAATGTGACACTAAAAACTCACCACACAACGCTACATTACAATGCCAGCGAGAGGCACATAAAATTACCTCTCACAAAACTTTCCAATGATAACTATATATTAAAATACGTGAACCAAAGGCTTTGATTCCTCTCTTTCTCTCCTTTTTACGAATATTGCGCGTACGGAGGAGTATGAAATTAAGAACACAGACCCCCTTATTAATAAACATAGAATAACTCTATCCAAGGAATAACCTACTAATAAACTGACATCTGTCAAATTCCATAATAAAAACACATAAAAAGTATGGAATTTGACAGATGTCAGTTTATTACTAGGTTATTACTTGGATATAGGTATTCCATGTTTATTAATAAGGGGGTTAAAGTTTATGTGTAAGCTCTAGGTCCTGAAAGTTAATACTTTAACATTACATGCATATATTATACCTATTAATTAAATTTAAAAAAACCCACACTACTTCACGCACACTATGATTTAATATACAAATCGATTACCGTATTTACAATTATATAATATGTCACATGATAAGTATTTAGTTTCTAATTACAAAAAAGTTTCACTTGGATCGAATTTCGATCTACGTGGGATCACCAGTATTAAGTATACACTCTTCCGAAACTATTCGTATTATTACGTCTTCGACAGCAATCACCGCCGATATTAAAGAATATATAACAAACAATATCCTCCGTACATCTTTGATATGTTATATTGATTTCGATAGTCCCTAGCAGTTACACATTTGCTATTAGTTTGTTTGTTAATGTGTGTTGTTTGTTTGAAGATATAGATACTGACAGAAATCGCTATTAGACAAACGAACTATATTTAATTTAAATATTAAAAAATGTGTGTGCATTAGATCATACGACTGTAGTAAAACTACATACACAAACCATGAGAGTGGCTATGAGAGAGAGAGAAAAAAACTCCTACTATTACTCCTACTATTAGTGTAAAAAACGTAACTCTCTCCCTTTCTGTATTCACTGACATTATCTCCCTCTCAACTCCGTTGGCTTCGTGCGAGCAGACTTTTTGTAACGCTCTCTTCAAGCATTCCTCGGCTTACCCCCCAATTCAAACATTTTACTTTAAAATGTATAATATTAATATTTGATCCAGTCTAATATCCTAAACTACTAAACCGATTTTAGTAAAATTTCACACATATACGTGATTTCGAACAACTTCAAATAAAAGCGTTATAAGCAATACTTTTATTACCACAGCAACCTGTGGTCCAGTCAGTTTTTAATAAATTAAAGTAATACACCTTTCACAAGAAATTTAGGCGCAATAAATTCATATCCAATTGGATTTATTGTTATGGCGCCCAAATGGATGTTATCTCAGGGCGCACTCGCCATTTCTTGTCCGATTAGACTTTTTTGAGTTTTACGGCTGACCCCAAATAAATTTGGACGCGATCGAATGATTGAATCAGGGAAAAAACTCGCTCGAGTGTAACTGTGTCGCGTATTCGGATTTTTTTTATTGTGTAGCTGTCAAATTAGTCACTTTCTTATGGTACAAAAATAACAAGCGATCGGAGTCTTCTTCATGACTACCGACGCCCAAAGACATCCGCATAGAGGTTATACAGATGGGTTGCCCTCCTTTCTTCTCCCATCTTCATGAGCCACCGGCTACTTACAAATCGCACGAAACACGACAGCACAGCAGCTGTCACTACGCTGGTTTCGTGTAAGCGAGAGGTAACTCTCTCATGTTGATCTAATACGGCTATATACATACATGCAGTGTGGCACTACCTCTTGCTAAACTGACGTAAATAGACATGCACATAGTGATGCAGAGATGCTGCCTGCCTTTCCTCCTCCCCTTCAATGGACCACTATCTTAAGCCTCAAGAAGCGTAACAGAACAGCTGTAATTTTTACACTTTACGTGCATGTATGCAGCGTAGCACTAACTCTTACCTTTTGTAAGAGGTAGTGCTACGCTGCATACATGCATGTAGCCAAATCCTGCTGGCACGACCTGTGAGATACGTCTCGCTTACACGAGACCGGCGTAAACTGACAGCTTGCTGTCAAATTTCGTGCGGTGAGGAAGTAGCCGGTGGCCGGTGAATGGGGGACCAACGCATCTGTGTATAAACTATGCGGATGTCTATGGGCGTCGGTAGAAATGAAAATGGTTCCGACTGCTCGTTTGCCCCTTGTACAATAAAAAACGTGACGGCCCAATTCAGTCGCAATCAAAAGACACTACCAGTTACCATGATGGTAAGTAAAAAAAAATTAGAGCACTAATAATAATTATTGCATTAGTTCATCTGTACGTAGACGGTTAATGACAGCTGACAGCTGACTTGTATAGCGGATAGTAATGTAATTAAGGGTTAGTAGTCGTTTCGCCCAAAATGTTTGCCCAAATTGGGTGAAACGACACTTTCTATTTTTTAGACTGTTACTAGTAGTCGTTTCGCCCAAGCCCTTGGGGCTTGACCAAGAATACAGGCACGTCATATATAACGTAGCTACTATTCACTTCCCCCGAAGCAGTTGCTACCTTGCCGTGGCTGGGCTTGCGTGCGTCTAGGATCCCCAAGGCTATGCCGGACAGATTTGACTGGATAGGCTAGAGGCTAGCCACTCAACTCGGGGTCATTCACATGTCCCTCTGAATCAGCAGATGGCGATGATTATGACGAATGACGGGTTCGATGCGGATAATTATTAGTGTCGTGCTTCGTTGAAGCCCTGGGGCTAGAGGTCAAAATGGGAACCTGACCATATTACACGGTTTGGAAGATTTAGGGACTGTTCAGAGGCACCAGGACAGCCCGCAAGGAGGAGTCAAGTCTAGGCTTTTTGCCCAGGCCAGCCTGTCGCTGAAGAGATGTTCCTTGCAGATCTGGGACCCTTTAATTATAGAGATTGTTGTTTGGGAACCCCTCAAATATTTATGTAACTCAATTTTTTAGTATCTTCTGTTATAGCGGCAACAAAAATACATCTTAGGTATGTTTTTTTATGGCAAACGAGCAGTAGGAGCTATTTTCATGACTACTGACGCCCATAGACATCCGCATAGAGGTTATACAGATGCGTTGCCCTCCTTCCTCCTCTTCCCTCTATAGGCCATCGGCTACTTACACATCGTACATGTTGAAAATGTATGGTTTAACTGTCAAACTATTTGGGTTCATGAGATGACATACAGACAGATATCAGACGGATGGACGGACAACGAAGTCATAGTAATAAGGATCATTCTGCCTGACAGTCCACCCATGACCATGGTTTCTGTAAACCATCTGAAAGATCAGGCTTGTAAAAATTAAATAAACCACGATACAATCTGTTAGTTTTATTGCAATTAGTAATATTCGCATATACTGAAGACATAATTAATTCAATATTTAATTATTAGGATCGTTTTAAAGTTTATGCATGGACCTCCAAAAATGATACACAATCGAATTAAGTCAACAAGTGAGTGCGGGGCCCCCCTCTTCACACCAATAAGCTTCTTAATAACCATCTAACGAGCTCCTTCATCTTTACAACGTGAGGAATAATAAATTATATTAATTTCCGCAGTCGCGAGGTGTTACCAGTCTAGAGATACCTATGGAATCTTAAAAGGATCTCATTTGACGTAAAATTATTTATATGTAGCTTTACGTTTGTTTCTTTGAAAATAAAACTATTTTAATATTTGTATTGTTTATTATGTGAGTATTATATAGTATACATATAATATGGTGGTTTATATAATATTCAATATATTATAAGATGCAAGCAAGAAGTAGGAGATTATTGATGTGTGAGTGTGTGATGTGTTGTGGTAGTGTGGTGCATCATCGTATTATAATCTATTATTGTTATCATTATTATTACTAATATCTGTGGATTAGCATACCACGTTGGTCTAGTCTCATATTAAGGGCTTTTTTAGTGCTCCTAGTCCAAGAAAGTATATTGGTTAAGGTGGCAGGAAGCTGCTAGACGCTTGTGACCATGAATTATGGCGCTCGATGGAGGAGACCTATGTCCAGCAGTGAAGTCCTCCCCTCGCCCCCCCTGGATCCGTTGCTGTACCCATTTTTATATAAGAGATAGTGCCATGCTGACACTATCGGTTAGGAAGCCTCTTTATATGATACAATCGCCAAGGGATGAATATCCTATTACTATTATAAATGCGAAAGTTTGCTCGTTTGTTTGTTACTGATTCACGCAAAAACTGTTGAACCGATTTTCATGAAATTTGAGATTCATATAGAGGGAAACTAGGATTAAGACATAGGATAATTTTTATCCCGAAAAAATTTTTCTATGAGATGCCATGGGATGATTTACGCCCGTGGGGCGCAGCTAGTAATTTCATATTCCAGTTTTGTATTATCGATGACCCATTGGACGACCTAAAATTTACCTACAATCTTTCATCGCATCATGTTTTTGAAAGATTTATGAGCATCAAATCTGTAAAACATCGCATAATTGACCGCAGTGAAAGACAATACAGACGATAGACCAAAATCATAATAGCCTTTGACCCGTCAATACTGTGAACATTTTGATACAAAGTGCATTGATATAATTTCAATACCGCTCATCACGTGTCGACCCTGGTTACATAGTTTTCGACCACACACAAGAAAAGCCTGATAGATGACAGAATCCAATCTGCGAGTTTGTCAGTTAAACTCGTGTGGCCACGCGATGCAATTTTGTAGGAAGTTTCAGGGCAACATGGCGGTATACTAATATTCCTGTTTATATTTGACGAGCAGACTGGTCGCGGCTTCGTATCCCGCCTAGGTCATGGATGTTTATCACTGATTATATATTATATTTGTTGCATTGTATGTATTTCTAAAATAAAAATCTTAAATATATAAAATTTCTTAAATTTATAAAAATATTTAAAATATATTTCCCTTGTCTAGTGACCGTAATACAAGTCCTTACGGTACTTACCACATGGCTTGACTACCGTAGTGTGATAAGTCCACAGATAATTATAATTATTACAAATTGTGGGAAATGTATGAATCCATATATAGAATGCAAATTTTTTAACTCTACACGCTTAGATAAGCGTAGATGCGCCAACACGCGTAACTGTGTGTGTATGATACAAATGTGTGTCGTAATAATAACCGGAAAACACATCTGAAAATTATTCTAAAAATAGGGACAGGCGACGAGACTTTGACACGCAGATTTCCAATTTGGATGTCCCTTTTTTGTCATGTGAGACAAGCCTTACGTAATATAAATATTTAACAATTTAGGCTCAAATCATACACAAACGAGCGGTCATTTTCATGACTACTGATGTGAGATACAGACGTGTTTATCTCTTTCTTCCTCTCGCCACACCACACGAAACACGACTGCGCAGCTGTCACTGCACGCCGGTATCGTGCAATCGAGAGATCTCCCCGGTCGTGGTCCATTGTCCGTGGCGCAACTCGACTGCAACGTGCATGCCGCGTGGAACTACCTCTTAATTGATAGTAAAACTAAAAATGATATTTGTATTGGACAGGTGCATATAACCTATTGCTATTTGCTCAACAATTTGGTTCTTATACGGGCAGCAACAATGCTAATGGTGGCTGTATATTTTAAACCATTTCATCAAGTAACATACCTCAAATAAAAAGTGTGTGTTTTAGACCACACAACTGAAGGTAAACTTACTTATTGATTTAATCATAGATAATACAGTAGTTACAATGACATAACATGTCATGATATTTATTTTTTAAATACAAAAAAAAATCACTTAAATCGATTTTGAATTTTGAATTTGAATGGCAACTTCCATTGGCCTCACCCGATTTGTGAATTTTGTAACGCTCTCGCCAGCTTAATCCTCATGTCAAGTGCGTGTATAGAAGTTTTACTTGAAAATATATAAAAATCTCACAACTGCCTTCAGCGTGGTCACATTAACTTAAACGAGTCAGTTTGACAGTGTGTCGAGAACGCTAACGAGGTTTGGCTAGTTGACTATTTGAAAGTTAAATAATATTTACATTTAAGTTAAATATTCATCAGAACTCTCGCTAGGTTCTGTAGGTCTTGTACGAGAGTTTAGAATAGATAACAAATGTTTTACTGCGCTCTAAATCGTAGTTAAGGGCTGGAACAAAACCTTGTTACTAAACTTCTATTTGTGTAAAGAGATAGAAGAGTAAGAGGTAGCGCCACACTGCATACTTACATGCAGCCGAATTGGGCCGGCACGAACGGGGAGGTACTCTACACTACTACTACTAGGTCTCGCTTACACGAGACAAGTGTAAAGTGTCAGGTGTGCTGTCGCGTTTCGTGCGGTGTGTATGTAGCCGGTCGGTGGAGAAAGGAGGGCAGCGTATCTGTATAGCCTCTATGCTGATGTCTATGGGCGTTGGTTGAAATGAAAATTGCGACTGCTCGTTTGACATGAAAAAACTAAACTTGCATATTTGTATGAAGAGAGTAATGAATGTGTACGGATTATGATATCGCTCTATCTGTGCTTCTGTTAGGGAATAGGGAAGAACTTTGTTGTTGTTCTTGGAACAAAAAATGAGATCTTATTGTTTAAGATTAAAGTCTATGGTAGTTTAAAACGTTTTGTTGGCTTTGACACATCTGCACTCTCTATTCCCTCATTCTCATATTCCGATGGGACGGCTATTTCACACGATTACAGATAAATTTGGGAAGAACTCGAGGGTGTAACGCCGCCAAATTCCCGGCTTCGGACTGTTATTGGAAATTGAACAATATTAATAACACTTTTTCGTCCGACCCTGGATTCGAACACAGGACCTCACCTCTGTGGTTAAATACGCTTACCACTAGACCACAAGGCAGTCACATACACGAATACTTATATATCAATTTCTCGTGTCAATATTAGTTACCATACTCCTCCGATACCGTCCGACCGATTCTCATGAAATGTGTGCATATCGGGTAGGTCTGAGAATCGGCAAACATCTATTTTTCATCTCGATATTTGCACGTTTTCGAAGCTTACGCGGATGAAACCGCGGAGTACAGCTAGTATATATAATATTATTAACAGCGATTTCTAATTACCCCAAAAAAATACACCCCTAATGGCGTGTGAAGCGCTGATACGGCCTAATGTTCGCTAGAGCGGCTGTATTCGAGATCGTTTGCCGTTTGGCGACTTTTAATATTGCGATAACGCCTAGGTACACTAATGCGAATATTATCTATACTAATATTGTAATGCTGAAAAGTTTGGCTATTCACGCTAATATTTTTTTTATAGTATAATAGGGCACACGAAAAGTCGGAATCAATTTCATGACTACCGACGTCCATAGACATCCGCATAGAGGCTACACAGATGCGCTGCCCTCCTTTCTCCTCCCACCTCCGAGGGCCAACGTCTACTTACACAGTCACTAAACGCTGCTCTCATGTAAGCGAGAGGTACCTCCCTGGCCGTACCGCCCGATTTGGCTGCATGCAAGGGTGTGCAGTGTGGCACTATCTCTTACTAAATGGAATACTCGAACGAAATAACAGTACATGTACAATTTGTGAAATTCTTAGATGTTTTACCGAGGAAGGTTATAAGCTATATACTAACATTCCGTAACAAATAGGAGCAGTGCATGTGGGTACGCGAGCGAAATTTCAAAGCTTCTATTTTAGAAGACCGGCTGGCCCAGTGGTACGGAGCTCAGATAAGCGGAGTAAGTTGCACTAGTGGTTGTGGGTTCGAATCCCGCCTTGGTCATGGATGTTTTTTTATGTATATCTATAATAAAAATCTTAAATATATTAACATTTCTTAAAATGATAAAACATACTAAATATATTGTCCGTTGTTTAGTACCCGTAACACAAGTCCTTACGGTACTTATCACGGGGCTAGACTAACGTAGTATGCAAAAAAAAGTTCACAGATTTATTCTTTCACTACTCCACTTCTGCTTTTCTGTTTAATGTTTTGATGTATTTCATCAGTCAATACGATCAACCCCGCCTTAACGTTTAATTTATTACGCAACAATTAATTAATCTATCTTGATTAACAATTTATAATAAAGAGAACTAAAATATAAATTGTTCTCTGTAGAAACAATCTTTTAATTAACTGTTATTAATTATAGAGCCACTCGAGGCCCAGGGGTTGGAAGGTAGAACTCAATTACACCTTCAACTGTTATATTTTTAACCTTTTCCGAGGGCAGACCCTTTTGTGCCAGAACTGATTCTGTGTAACTTGTTACTGGAGAAGGAAAATGACTTATAATGTTATAGGGGGGGGGAGGAGGCAAGCGGCCGTAGATTACTTTTATTCTTATTTCTTTAAAGTTTTTTTTTATGGTATAGAGTTTTTATGGCGACAGAAGGGCTGTCACTCCACGCTAGCCTCGTGTAAGTATCAGTTTTCTAATTTCAGCTACGGCGGCCGTCTCTATAGCGACGTGCCATCTGCGCAGGGCATATTATAGTGCACAAGTGTGCGCGCAAGTGCAATCTCCATCTCTTATTCTCATATTCCAGCATTTCAACACGACAGGAGAAAGATCAGGCGCAGGACCGATTGTTTAACTCAACTCAGGCTCAACACATTTTACTATTTTTCTTAATGGTAGGCAAACAAGCAGTCGGAGCCATTTAATGACTACCAATGCCCATAGACATCCGCATAGAGGCTATACAGATGCGCTGTCCTCCTTTCTTTTCCTACCTCCATGGGCCACCGGCTACTTACACACCGCAGGAAACGCGACAGCACCGCTGTCACTTTACGCCGGTCTCGTGTAAGGGAGAGAGGTATAAATAAGTATATAAGTAATACGTATTATGAAACTGCATTTTAGAGTTTCGAGTTTGTTACACATTTTGTAGTTGCTTTACCGGTTTTAAAACTTCAAAATATTTATTAAAGGTACTAGCGAAAACATATACCCTGTAACATAAACATAAATTAGCCGGCTCTATAAGTAGGCAACTTAACTATAAGCAGGCTGAAACGTCGAGAAGGAAAAATAATTATTAAACCTATACATACATATAGTATTTGCTAGTAACTTTAACCGTACCGTAAGTACTATAATAAACATTTGATAATAAACATTGGAGCATGTTTATAATATGATAAACATGCTCCAATAAGACCAGTGAAGGTTAAGCATCTTCCTGCTCCATGGCTAAACGACGAAATAAAATCAATGATAAATAGAAAACATAGGGCGAAGGCAAGATTTAG
>LUGF01039005.1:611448-622846 GCA_001625245.1 Calycopis cecrops | reverse complement strand
CGCGAGAACTTCGCGCGCGGGATTTACACGCGCGATTTGTGGCAGCTCTGGCGGGTTGGCGCCATGCGGTAGCGCGGTGGCGCAGCCGAGCGGCGAGCGAACACTCGTGCGCTCTCGGCTATGTGCCCCCTCTGCGCTACATTGTAAGTACACTTTTTGGCAATCTGTTTTTACAAAAAAAAAAATGTTAAGTATTCATTAAGGTACCTAAGCCCGTAAAACATCTTATTAAGGCCATTCGTTTTTAATATCCATTATAAAAGACAATTACGTAACAATTTAATTACTTTGTGAAAATTCTTCACAATTTAGAGAGCGTCCATTTAAAGTACCTGTAAATAAAAGCTCTTTAAATTTCGGGCCCGTAACAACGGCTGCCAGCTAAGATCTAAATCAAATACTCTCAATCAATCAAAGTATCTCAACGATAAAACTTTTATCAATATCACTTGGTATTTATTGACAAGAGAAGTTAAGAGTTATTGTGTTTCTCTTTATCGAAATTTGACAACGAGACAGGCGAAAGTTTTGGTCAATATTTGTTTGAATTTCGTAGAGCTTTCAATGAAAGTTCAATCCTATTTAAAATAACCTTTATTAAATTTTATGAAAGGTTTTCAGTTTATTTTTTAAGTATAATATTATTTATTACTTAGTATGTAACTAATTTTCGTTTTGATTCTTCAATTATCATTTACTCGTCCGTATCGTTCAAATGGCATATTAAATTTTATTTATAAAGCATACATAAAGAATTATAATATATTAATTTATTTTTTAATGTTAAAGCATGTTTTATAGTCCTATAGAGGTTATGAAAGTATTTATTAATTTTTAAGTTTGTTGGTATAAGTGACGATATCAAAAGGTTGGAAAATAAATAAAAACACCCGTGAACAAAATTAAAAAAGAATTATACTTTAAAAATATGTTAACCAATCAGATATCAAGAAAAACTAATTCATATATCATACTTGAAATAAGATTATATTTAATAACATATAAACAAATATAATTTTGCATGCACAGGAATATATTAAATAAGGCCTAAGTGTTTTATTATCTAATATAAAACACATAAGATGATATAATTATCTAATATGTTACGCATTTTACTCAATTATTAATCGTGTATTACAAATACGTTTACTAATTGATTGTCTCTAATTCAATGCAAAGCGGATTAACAATACAGGGAATTGTAGTTGAATGTAACGCAGACGCTCGTTGACAGATTTAGGGTTCACAGGATGATGGCTCTGTTCTGAGTTTCCTTCATAGTAAGTTATTTAAAGTTATATGTTACAAAAACATTTTTGTGTAAAATTCAATCTCGCACCATTAGTAGACCTTAAGAATCAAGCTTCTAATTCTACACGCCCTAATTCTAAAAGCATCACAAATTATATCGTAGTCAAATACACACAAATAATATCTTCAGGCCAGTAGTGAACTTAGTGAAATGATGCCATTTTGCACGTTACAAGATTTACTCACGAGAAAAGTAATGGACAATGGACATTGTATTATTTTTACCTTACATCTATTTAACGATCGTAAAACGTCTAAAGAGCTTGTGAAACTATTTGTTGGATCTTTAGAGTTAAGGTGAGTCTACGAGAAATAGGATTGTAGACTGAGTCAGGCTTTGTGAGATGTAATGTCTGTGTAACTTAATTAAAAGACACGATTCGAAAAAAAATATTTTTTGCCTCACTACAACATTATAATTCATTTTCATGAAACATACAAATCAATTCAATATGTTCGTAAGCGGGGATGAAAATTTAGTTAGATATATAATATTTATCAATTATTAATAATATAAATTTTTTAATAAGGTTATTTTTAACTAAGGATATTCTTACATCCTTCGACGCGATTCGAATAAAATTTCACCTCCTTCAGCAGAAGTTTTGCAAATGCTTAATGAATCATACTGTGATTGTTTATTTTAAACTATAGCGCATAGTTCGAAACTTAATTAACGATCTTTTGTATAAACTTTCAACCCATATTTCATCCTGTAAGATTTTTTCTTATCATAATCATTTAGGCTGTATGCTAAATTTTATGACGATTGATCCTTATTTTTGTCTGAATATTGAACGTCTGGATATTATGTAACTATATATAAATAATTAGGTAAACGGGACACCGGTTAGCTAGATTATTTTTAACAAATTATTAATGCAAATAAAATAATTAATATGTTTCAAGCTGGAAAAAGGTGTGTCTGTCTGTGCGATCTGTGCGAGACTTCCTTATGACCAGTCTGATAGTTTTGGAGATCACCTGGACAAATATCGTGACACGAGATATATAATATAAAGATTACAGTTAACGAATTAAATGACAATAAATTCCTAATAGGGCATTACAAATAGTAAAGTTCATATAAACTAATATCTAAAGGATAATCATTTCTTTGGAAATTTCAAATCGACATACATAGAAAAAAATAAGTCTAAATTAATCTAAATTAATTTACGTGTTCTGCAAAAATCTATCAAAATATGTGGTACAGAGTGAAATATGTTTTGAAAAACATCCGATGATTTTACCTAGCAACAATATTGTAACTGAACAGTCCACTCAGGTACTCTATTTTATATGAAAAGCAAATCAATACAGTCTATTTCGTTAAAATTGATAAAAAGCCTACATGAAAGTAACAAAACCATATCTCGTTCGCGTTATCAAAGAATACCCTTCCTGGGTGAAAATACGGGGCCATATCTTACGTGGCCCTCAATCTAAGGTTAGCAATATGTCATAAATAACGAAAATAATATTTTTATTTCTTGCCTTTAATTGTGGGTTGTGTCGGGATTCAACAAGAATAAGGAGTCGGATTGTGATTTATTTTTGAAGTTGTCTTGACATGAGGAGTAAACTGGCGAGAGCGTTACAAAAATCACACATCGGGCGAGGCCAATGGAAGTTGTTCATGCCTGTCAGTGTATAACTTACAGTGCACGAATTAATCAAGGAATTTTTTTTTCCTTTTTCAGGAAAATAAATTAAACTTTACTTTAGATATAGGGTTGATATATTTAAGTGTGTTTGTAGCAGTTTTATTATTCTACGTCTAATATTACTATTGTTGGTCATCATTGTAATTTTTTTTATTTATAATGTGATTTGTGAACATAAAAGACAAACTATACAGGTTGTTTGGGACATCGGGGGCCAAAAAGATTTTCCGTGTAGAAGGGTTCATTTCCTATTTTTTCAGCTACTATAGCACGTTCCATGCCCTACGATTATTTTTATATATTTTTTTTAGTACTTTCAACAAAAAACCCGAAATAATACATTTAGAAACAAATTAAAAAAAACTATTCGTAGTAGCCTCAAAGTAAAGGCTTAATTTCGACGAGCATTGATGTAGAATTATATCAAATCTAAATTTACTAGTAAATGTCATCTAGTTTTTTTTATTATTAAGCCTCAAAGTTTTCTTAAGTGTTAAAAATTAACTGAACATTGAAATTTACACGGCTATTAAAAAAAAAGTAAGAAAGATAGCGATCTTCGGATTTTTTCAAAACTTCTTCAGTCTATCCCCAAAAAATAATAATAACTTCACTATTTCCTTAATCTAATGCATCGACTCTGCTCGAACTGATATGCAAAAACCATATTATTAGCTTATTTTTTGATTGAATAACACTTTAAAAAATGTAAACAAATTTATTTTTCATTTGCAATCTAAAAACGGTTTTTTTAATTATTTTTATGAGCTTTTCTAGAAACTAAAGACTAAAATTATTATTATCGTAATGTATTCATTACAATTATTAGAAACAAGAATAATTAATTACAAATAACAACAGTCAGACAGTTTAGGGTTAGATCGATTGATGTAATTTGTCCACAGATATTTATTTATTTGTCAGTCATAGTCAGTATACCTACATTTGTATTAATTGTAGTTTTTTTATTATATCTAGGTATAGTAAAAATACTGTTTTAGTATTCTTATTCGATAGGTAACCAATTAGTGTCTTGCATTTACTAACAGTTGTTGAAAACCTAAGTGAAGATACTTATTAAAAGGTCATTTCTAATTTCTGTGAGCATTATATTGATAATAATTATTATTGTAAAAAAATTATACACTTGCAACTTACAGCACAGTTACATTGAATTTTGAATTTATTGAAAATTAGATTGATATTTAATTTGTACGAAAGAATCTAAACATATCGTGTAAAGCCACGAGACGGTAGTAAGTATATAAAACCCAAGATGTCCTTACTTGGTCTTTGAGACACAAACTCAATAACATGGTCGCAAAGAGCTTTCCTACACTGAACCTACAAAGGCTATTTAATAAAGATGTTCTTGTTTTACAAAAAATAACATTATCATAATAGGAGTAAGATCCAATTTTGAATATTAGATGCTAATAGATTTTTTGTTAAGCTTCAATTATTGTCGAATATTATAATCTTGATTTTATTTTATCAAGTTTTAGATGTTTGGGGATTATTATCTAGTATAAATATAATTTGATTTGTAAATTATATTTTGGATGAAATATATTTTATGATTCATCTTTAAAGTTGTTATGAAATAACTAAAATTAATTATGTTTTGTCTATTAATTATTAGTCTTTCGAAACTTTATATGTACCTATCACAGAATATTTATTTAAAATGTCATGTCATAACTTATGGTACTCGGCTCTGCCAACCTCGTGAGGGATCCGGTGTGAAGATGAGACCCATTTTGAAGTAAAGAAAAAAAACTCACAATCGAAAAAAAAATTAAATAGAATAGACGAATATAAATAAATTATGCGCGTTTTAGAATCTCGGCATTTTTATCTTTTTTTTATAGTATAAGGGGTCAAACGAGAAATCGGGGCCATTTTCATGATTACCGTCGCCCATAGACATCCGCATAGAGGTTATACAGCTGCGTTGCCCCGCTTTCTCCTTCTACCTCCATGGGCCACGAAACAGCTTTGAACAACAATCTCCATCTCACCAAAAACGATGATAACAATTTAACTTAAATCGTAGATATGTTACAAACATATTCGTAGCAGAAATTTAAAAGCCTAGATTCTCCTATTTAAAAGTATATTTAATTAAAAATTCTGCCTCCGCGTTATAATAACTCGGCCAGCGCACGGCCTAAATGCAAGACTTTTTGCCGTAGCATTTACCTGTATAAAACATGTCAGTTAATCTCCGTAACCTATTTAAGTTGTGAATATAAAACGCCTTGTGGTTTCACAAATCCTTTGATGGAGATGTGTGAAGGTTCCCTCAAAGTAATTACAAGTTGAAAATTGTAAAGAACTTATCTTTGCCTTGGGCCAGTTCTCTCTGCGTTTACGTCACAATACCGTAAAATCTTTTGAGGCGTTGCCTGCTAGATTGGAAAGTTTTGAAAATGGAACGATGTACACATGTTTTAGTTTCAACCACTGTCACCTTTGTTTGTTTCTGAATGCCTGGTAGCAATATTTTGTGAATATATCCTCTTCATGAAACAAATTTATATTACAATTGCGATTTGAGAAATAATAACAGGGGCATGCAAAATTGCATGTTTACTTTGAAAATTATAAAGTTGCGGGTCGAATTAGCTAAGTTTATGTTTTAAATTCATAAAATAGGTAGCGTTAATTCGTTAAAAAGAGGTCAAACCTCTTAAGTATAAAATCATTGCATGAACAGTCAGGATCAGATGCCAATTCTGATCCTTAACCATCACGCCGTTTCAAATCCAATTATGCATTCCATAATCGATATCCATTAGAAAGGGGATGAGATAATTGTCACATGCGGATAGTGATCTGTTACAGAGCTTATAATCTAATAGACACGGCTCGTATGTAATTAGAGGCAGGCTTGATCATAATAGTTACCACAGCTAAGTAAATTCATAGAAGTGGAAATAGTTTTTGGTGAAATTAATTTATTGTGCCGCTGACATTAATTGCATTCGTAATGCGAAACATAATAGCTATATGGAGACCAAATGGCAAATTTAATATTAAATTATTGTTAGCAACTCGTTCACATTAGCTGTTATATAATAAATGTTTAGTTCTCCTATAAATATCCCATCGAGGAGGGAGGAGGAAGGAGACCGCATCTGTATAGCCTTTATTCGGATGTCTATGGGTGTCAAAGTCATAAAAATAGCTCCGACTGCTCCTTTGCCTTTCTATACTATAAAAAGAAATATAATCTCTCTTAATTATGTTGCATATATTTAAATGTAACTAAATATTAATATTGTATAAAAAAGCTGCGTAATTCGGTCTTATCCTATATAATTTAACCGATAGAAATAATATTATAGAATTAATTTTAGGTAATATTGTAAATTAGATGCCTGCCTTTACCCGCATAAGTTTCGATTTCAATAATTGGCTCCTTAAGGGATTGAATCCTTAGTGCGAGAGCAGTAAAGGTCAGTTACCAAAGTCAATAGGGAATACGACCTACACTCTTAAAGAGAAATAATTATTGTAAAATAATCACTTTTTTGTGTTCAGTAGTTTGTGTGTTAAACACAGCCGAAAACACATAATATACAAGTAATTAGGCAAACATTTATATTATATATACTTTTTGTGTGATTGTGTATGTCACTGTAGACAAAAGACTGTCGACTGCACAGATTTTAACAAATTTTTTGTGTGTGTTTAAGGAGATTTGAAAATGGTTTAGATTAAAAAATCAGCCAGTTGGCGCAGCAGTAACACGAGTGAAACCACTGGGCACGGCTTGTAATATATAGTCTGAGTCTGAACGCATCAAAAAGCAACAAAGAATTCGACAGAAATTCATCATAAACACATTAGTAAAATTCAATATCAACACTATATTGAATTTTACTAAAGTCTTTGTTATATAAAAATGAGGACATGCAAACCAATTTTTACATATTATGCTGAGACGTCTTATATATAATAAACTAATTTTTTATAATATTCACTTTTTTATGTTTTGTGAGTAGCTTACCCATAAAAGAGGAGTAAAAGAGGGCAACGCATCTGCATAGAAGTTGTGCGGATGTATATGGGCTGTAGTCATCAAAAAAATGACTCCCAGTTCGGCCCTCTATACTATAAATATTTATAATTATAAATATTTGAAGGGCTTATTGTAAGCAGCCCTAAAATTTTATTCAATAAATATTACTATATACAACATACTTCTGTAGGCGAAAGGAGTTTAATAGGCTCCAAAAGTTTGAATATATATACGAAGGTTTAATACCGTAAGGCTCACACGTACCTTCAGTATAACTTAAAGTATTCTGTATATTCAATTAAGCCTGAATACTTCAAAAATTCCGTTACCGATTTCAATTTAATTCAAATCTTACCTGAGAAAGGTTAGCTTTGACCCACATCCGTCACTGGTGCGGCTTCTTCCGCCATTTTAATATTCACAAAGCCTTGCTACATTTGGACCCTTTCTGATATGGTCACATAGAATTCACACATAATTTCATTATGTTTATTTAGCAAATAAACAAGAAAAAATGCGGAAGACGTGAAAATTTTAGTACCAGGTTCTGGAAGGTAAAGGTTTAATGTTTGAGCCGACTAATATTTTTCTCCTTTTGCGAAAATGTTGGAGAAAAAATAGGATAATTTAGTGGTTAGTTGAACTTATATATTATTCCTAAGTATTCCATAGCGAAGGTTATATACCTATATTATTAAGAGGGCTATCGGTAAAAAGTGCCGAAATTGAGTATTTTGAAGGCAAATTACTCGTAAATGGAAATAATCTATTAAAGATCAACTTTGGTTCCGCATAGCACAAATATTTTTTTAGGATCTGTATAGTTTATAAATTGAAAATTATTATTATTTACGAAGAAAAAGGTATATTTGGAACTCATGGTTTCGAAAAGACTGATTTTCGAAATGAAATTACGAATATAAGCAGCGGATTGTGGATATTTAAAAAATACCTACTATTAGGAAATATACTGCTTTAGGTTTCTTATAGAATAGAAAAGTAAATTGATTTCATTAAACTCGGCAAAAAAAATATTTTTGTAATTTAAATTTTGCCAAAATAAAACATCATTTTTCTCATGATAATAAATGTGGAACAACTTTACTAATTTATTAACACGATATTCGATTAATAAAATCACCAAAAAAAAATAAACATTACTATGTTAGATTTTATTTAATTAAATTTCAAAGTTACTATTGAATTACGCCATGTAAGTCTTTATAAGCTCACAAATATTTTTATTGTTTAGGTCAATAAAAAATATTTGTGCTATGCGAAACCAAAGTTGATCTTCAATAGATTATTTCCATTTACGAGTAATTTGCCTTAAAAAAACTCAATTTCGGCACTTTTTACCGATAACCCTCTTAATAAAATATATTTTTTTAAATAGTTTTCTGTGATTATAAAAAAATTGACGGCATCATACCTCCTGGGTTCGACAAAAGAATAATCTGTATAACCTAGGGTAGTATCAGAGCCTAGTAGCGTAATAATCTAGCTGCTAGTTTATCTACTGCTATTAAAATATATATAATACTAGCTGCGCCCCGCGGTTTCACCCGCGTAACTTTCGATCCCGTGGGAATATCGGGATGAAAAATAGATGTTGGCGGATTCTCAGACCTACTCAATGTGCTCACAAAATTTCATGAGAATCGGTCAAGCCGTTTCGGAGGAGTATGGCAACGAAAACTGTGACACGAGAATTTTATATATTAGATAATTAAAAGAAAACTACATATTTATTTATATGATACCCATTTTTATGACAATTTGAAGTTTTTTTATAGTTTACGGGAACAAGCCAGCAAATCGACGCCCATCGAAACGCCACACAGAGACAGATGCACTGCTCTCCGACCTTCTCCTGCCTCCATCACCAGCTACTTACACACCACACGAAACACGCCAGCACAGCTGTCACTTTACGCCATAAGAGAGATGAGCCTCCCCGGTCGTGCCGGCTCAATTTGGCTACATACATGCAGCATGACACTACCTCTTACTAATTAGATTTTTTTTATTAAACATTAAATAAATAAATAAATGTATATAGACTTATTACACTACGTTGGCCTAGGCCCGTGCTAAGTACCATAAGGATTTGTGTTACGGGTACTAGGCAACGGAATATATTTAAAATGTTTTATATATTTAAGATTATTATTATATAAATACATATAAATATACAGGTAAACATTCATGACCTAGGCGGAATTCGATTCCGCGACCCCTGGCGCAACATACTCCGCTTATCCGAGCCCTGTACCACTGTCTGGTGGTCAAATTGCTTGCTAAACTTCTAGGCTACGTTAACGTAGCGAATCCATCGGTTTCAACGCTTATAATCGAATCGCGGGGGCATCGAGTGAGAAATCATCGATACAAATTAAAACCGGAAAGAAGATTACTTGGCGAGGGCGCGAGGAAATTGTAGTTCCGCAGCGCGTTCGGAAATCGTAAACCGACAACGGAAGTATCGCGTATTGGCGCGTCAACAACTCAATCAGCGCCACACTTAGGGGTTCAACATATTTGCATTTACTTTTAAAAGTTACTTTTTAGTAACAGGTAGTGCCACGCTGTATGCAT
Organism: Calycopis cecrops; assembly: GCA_001625245.1. NCBI lineage: Eukaryota > Metazoa > Arthropoda > Insecta > Lepidoptera > Lycaenidae > Calycopis > Calycopis cecrops. Next base: position 613,243 of record LUGF01039005.1, on the reverse strand, counting down.
GCTCCCGAATCGGCATGATCCGGGAGGTACCTATCGCTTATACGATACCGGCGTAAAGTGATAGCTGTGCTGTTTCGTGCGGTGTAAGTAGCCGGTGGTCCATGGAGGGAGGAGGAGTAAGGAGGGCAACGCATCTGTGTAACCTCCATGCTGATGTCCATAGGTATCGGTAGTCATGAAAATGGCTCCGATTTCTCTTTTGCCCCCCCCCATACCATAAAAAAATTTGCACATCCGGAAAGGTACCTCTCGCTTACATGATACCGGCGTAGTGACAGCTGTGCTATTTCGTGCGGTGTAAGTAGCCCGTGGTAAATGAAGGAAGAAGGAGAAAGAAGTTCAAGGTATAACCTTTATGCCGATGTCTATAGACGTCGGTAGTCATGAAAATGGCACCGACTACTCGTTTGTCCCCTATACCATACAAAAAAAAATGGCAACGGACCATGGTTGCTGAAAAATATTTAAATAAACCGTCACAAAACCCGTTAAGGTTGTTTTATTTAATGAGTACTATTCGCGTAAACTAAAGACATGCTAGTGAAACGTTTCTACGTACTTTAAATACAGAGAAAAAAGAGAGAGAGAGAAAGTAAGAAAAATAGAGAGAGGGTAGAGAAAAATACACTAAAAAAAATATAAGCCGACATGCGTCAGACGGACTAAAAAAATTCAGTTTTTACATCGATACAAAAAAGTTCTTACCAAGCTAAGATAGAAATAAAATTAAGATAAAGCTAAGATAGAATTTTTTTCTAGCTTCAGATAGAAATAAAATCCAAAATCCTTAATGAATATAATGGCTCTTTCAATTGTTGGTCATTTTGAAAGCCACGTACGCTTCACTGCACAAAAGGCGCGAGGGCAGGCAACGCCCTTACTGCCCACCTAAAATTCATTTACAGACACATATTTTCACACACGATTTACTCTTTAGAGATTTAATACTCATTGGTTAAATTATTGGGTTGCCCTTTTTAATTTGTGGTTCAAATTCGGTTACACCGAACGTCGAATTGTTTGAAATGTTTTCACATTGGGTATGAGCACTTAATGAAATGCGCCACATCTAGTAGTTATGACAAGCCGGTGGCCCATGGAGGTGGGAGGAGAAAGAAGGGCAGCTCATCTGTATAGCCTCCATGCTGATGTCTATGTGCGCCGATAGTCATGAAAATGGCTCCGACTGCTCTTTTGCCAATTGCCTCCTTATACTATAAAAAAATGTGACAAACGTATAAAAGCTATTCTCAAATTTAAATTTCAGTAATTTTTTTTTTGCATAAAGGAGTAAAAAAATGCTAAAATATCACATTATGTCATATTAGATTCCTATCCCTTCGCTGCCGCAAAGAATCAAATTCTAACTAACCTGTAACAATTTTGTATAATATATCTACGAGTATTCATTCTACTAATATAACAAATGCGAAAGTTCGTATATTTGTTTGTTTGTTACTCCTTCATGCAAAAACTGCTGAACTGATTTAAATTAAATTTAGCACACACATAGAGGATAACTTGGATTAACACAGGAAAGTTTTATCCTGAAAAAATGTATTGGAATGCCATGGGATGATATTCCATTTTCCACGGGATCGTAATTTACGCGGGTGAAACCGCGGGGCGCAGCTAGTTTAAAGTATAAACTGTTCTAGCTCAGTGTAGTAATAACTTTAAACTCTATTCTGGTGCAATATGTTATGAGAACACGATTAGAGCAACTCAGTTTAAGGACTTACACGCCACCCAAAGCAACAAAACTTAAGGAGCTTCATAAGATTAGATTTCGTAG
>LUGF01039005.1:581256-611000 GCA_001625245.1 Calycopis cecrops | reverse complement strand
GGATTAACACAGGAAAGTTTTATCCTGACATTTTGTATTGGAATGCCATGGGATGATATTCTATTTTCCACGGGATCGTAATTTACGCGGGTGACACCGCGGGGCGCAGCTAGTTAAAAGTATAAACTGTTCTAGCTCAGTGTAGTGATAACTTTAAACTCTATTCTGGTGCAATATGTTATGAGAACACGATTAGAGCAACTCAGTTTAAGGACTTACACGCCACCCAAAGCAACAAAACTTAAGGAGCTTCATAAGATTAGAGTTCGTAGTAACATGGAACCAGTAGAAGCATGAAGCAGGGATTTATTTACAAACAGACTTTGTAGTGAATTTCTTGGTTGTGTTTTAAAATAACACGAATAGGTATATTATATGGTTAAATATCGGAGGTCTAATATAAAGGCAAAGTCCAATTTTAGCAATTTTACGTCACAAAAAAACGAAAAACTTTTAAAGGATATTACATACCTATTTACTGTGTATTTTCTCACATACAATTTTTATATACTTGATTTCAAACTGTAATTTAATGCTTAAAAAAAAATAAAAAACTTAAATAACGTAATGGACTTTGCCATATTTTTTAGGATATTAATTAAACCGTTATCGGTCAGGATTGTCGAAAGTTTAGTTTTAAATTCATGATGAAAGAATTACACTGAAATCCTTTTGTATGCGAGCATATAATTCATACGGGTTACATTAATGATTCGTGTATAAAAAGAAAAATAGAAATTGTAAATAGGCACCTTTAGTTAAATATTGCATACATTAATGTCACGAAATTAAATATAGGTATATATTTATTTTCATTACTAGTTTACACCTAGAAATATATTCGACCATAGTCTTACCTCTGTGCATATCTATGGGTGAGTAAGAGAACTGAACACACTTTATATTTAATAATAAGTAACAGGTACCTAGCCCTAATTTTTAAAATCAAGTTACTTTATTTAATTTATAAAGGTTCATTCACTCATATGCCCTACACTCATGTTCTTATTCAATCTTAAGTTATAATACTTTTAAATGTTATTACATCCATAATTCGATTATAAAAAAAATACGTAATCACGAAAAAATAATTTGATGTTTACAACCCTTAACAAGGTATCCTTCGTTTTTTTTCCACTTTTTGCTTTCAGTTCGGAATCCAAAGTTCCTTTCCTAGCTTCATTTTGAGGCACAACTTGAGGTCGACACTGCATCTTATTCTTTCAATGTGTATACACTTTTATTTAAAAAAAAATAAAACACGTACTGACCAAGTTTGTTAGAAACTTTTAAGGAAATGCTCGTCTCTCATTGGTCGAAATTGTCATTGTTAGTTTTGTAATGAAAGTCAGGGACATTCCCGGTTCTGTTACAAAACGTTTATGTTTGAATATATACTGTAATTTGCCTGATTTATTATAATTTCTTAAAGTGATCTAGTAAGTAATGTGTCGTTCTATTCATTAAAGTTAAAATCAGTGTTTGCAAGTACATTATATGGGTCTTTCCCGCCTTTGTTATTACACCCCTGAATATAAGTATTATAACTGGCTATATACTTTAGTTGCATAAGTGTTTTTTTATGGTATAGGGGGTCAAACGAACAGTAGAAGCCATTTACATGACTACCGACGCCCATAGACATCCGCATAGAGATGAACAGATGCGTTGCTTTCTTACCTCCTCCCATCTCCTTGAGTCAACGGCTACTTAACGCACGAAATGCGAAAGCACAGCTGTCACTTTACGCCGATCTTGTATAAGCGATACGTAAATCGATCCTTTAGAAATTGAGGGATAAAACGTACTTTACGATCTATACTCAGCCTCTTCGAATATATACAGTAATATTTTTGTGTGCGAATATAACACACACAAAAGTCCCGTTACAAATAAAATAATCTATGAACTTAACGTAATCGAATTGTAACGTTATGTACGAAAAAGTATATGAACTATTTTTAGAATATGACCATGGTATAAATCACATAATATAAAAGTTTGGTAACTCACCAAATCACCCTCCTTGTACGAACTAAGATCGTATACTCGTAATACAATTTCTATTTCTGTCCCATGAAACACATAATAAACAGATAAAAATAAAGTACAAAATAAAACTAGAACGCTACTTTTTTTACAGTAAAACATTTGCCGGATTATAACACAATTTATTTGGCACTATCTGTACACTACGCGCGTTGCCACCCATTTTTGTAGCCTAAAACCTTTTGCAGATAATTCTGACCAAAGTTATTACAGACATAAGTTTTATCTTCCAGAATTTCAGAGACCTAAAAGGTCCACAAATGAACGAGCTAAGAAACAGACATATTTATTTTCATAAACGACAAATAATAATTTCCTATTTCGTTGGACGTGAATTCCTGAAAAATAGGCAGTTGAAAGTATAGGGCACAGTTAGTAATAAAATATAGCTTATGTTGCTCCTAAACAGTGTTTAAATAGTAGCTTGTTGTTAATATTCATAACCGGATTAGAATCGTTGAAGACGTTTTATCAAAAAAAAGTTAGACATTTAACCCCTTTATAATATTTTTGAAGTAAAACTTCTAAACTAATACTTGCCTTGGGGAATAAGTTGGCGAGAGCGTTACAAAAAGTGTGAGAGTGATTGGGCGAGGCCAATGGAAGTAGTCATATTAATCCGATTTAAGTGAGACTTTTGTATTATAAAATAATTATCATAATATGACGTCATGTTATGTCATTGTAACTACGGTAATGAATTTGTGTATTAAATCAAATATTAAGTATTACTTCAGTTGTGTGGTCTAAAGCACGCACTTTTGATTAACAATATTCTAATTTATATTTTTGATAACGAACCATATTATTAGCTATACTGTCGAGGTTTGTGTTGCCTGTGACTCCAGAAAGACCATTGGAAACAGGATGAAGAAGAACTATGCATCTACGTAACAGGTTGTGTGGATATTTATAGTCTAGAAAACGAGTGCTCCGTTTATCCCCTTGAACTATAAAACCGTATAACAAGGATTTATTTATATGATAATAGTCAAATTCGTAATATAAGATATTTGCGTACTGCGCTACCGCCATTTTGATTTTTTATAAATATTTTAGAAGCTACTCGGCACGGCGCTGTAAATAAGCTAGGTTGAACGCGTTCTCACATGCGACAGGCGTCTTATAAATGCGACACGTCGGTTTCGTCGCCTCACACTTACACGGATAATGATGTAACTCATCACTTCAGTTAGAATTTTAAATGTGTCACAAAAGGGGGTTAGCAAGGTGGCTTAAATATATGACAACGCTCTTTGACACATTTACATATAGTTGAGAAAGGTCTGTAGAAAGAAACAAAAAACAAATGCAAACGCAAGTAACTCATGGCGATTGTTTTTGACGTATTTGGAGGAGGAGGATGTCCAGAATGATGATCAAATATCTATACCTACTAATAATATAAATCTGAAGAGTTTGTTTTTTTGTTATAATCTCTTTTTTTTTATGGTATAGGAGGAAAAACGAGCATTCGGAGCCATTTTCATGACTACCGACGCCCACAAACATCCACATAGAGGCTATACAGATGCGCTGCCCTCCTTTCTCCTCCCACCTCCATGGGCCACCGGCTACTAACACACCGCACGAAACGCGACAGCACAGCTGTCACTTTACGCCGGTCTCGTGTAAGCGAGAGGTACCTCCCCGGTCGTGCCGGCCCAATTCGACTGCATGCAAGCATGCAGTGTGGCACTACCTCTTACAAAATTATTGGATTGGATTATTGGATTTGAAAAATTCTTACAGTATTAGTTAGTCCATTTACCGAGGAAGGCTATAGACTATTTTTTAACCGACTGCGGTAAAAAACGGATTTACATAAACGATGCGGCGATAAACGTACGCTATACAAAATACAGGTGAACTGTTTGTTATCCTAATCTTTTTGAAATCTGTTAACAGGACATTTATAAGTTATTTAAATAATTCAATAGTGAAAATAGTGAACAAATTTGGTATTATTCAAATTTGAATAATGTATAAAATACAATAGAATCCATGAACTTTTTCTTATTTTTCTTTAATTACTTGCATTTCTTGTGTGCGTGTATGTCACTGAACTCTGTAACTGCTGGAGCGATTTAAATGATTTTTGCATTTGGGTGGCGCCAAGGATGGTTTACATTAATTATAAATCAGCTCGACAAATGGCGATGCAGTCGGTATCTCGAATATACAATATTGTAGGGTAATATTACGGATCGACAATTTGGCCACATAACATTACACGTTACCATGACAACATATCTTCGAATAATGACAAGACAACGTCTGACAGGGAGCTAGTAACATTAATTACACATTACACATACACATTGCAATTGCATCGTTCTCATCCACTGTGTAAAGTGTAAAGTCTCGGAAAATACTTTACTAGTTCGTAATACTGGCACCAAATGGCAACTAAGCTGTTTGGTTTCATGTGGAGCTGAGTCTAGCCTAGAGAAAAAAACAGTATGTGCTTTAGACCACACAACTGAAGTAAGACTTAATTATTGATTTAATATACATAATCATTATCGTAGTTACAATGACATAACATGTCATATGATATTTATTTTTAAATACAGAAAAGCTTCACTTAAATCGAATTTGAATTTAAATGACAATTTCCGTTGGCCTCGCCCTATGTGTGATTTTTGTAATGCCAGCTTACTCCCCTTACTTAATATGTCAAGCGCGCGTATAGAAGGTTTACTTCAACAATAAATTATAAATAAATAAATAAAAAACAAGGATCGGATAAAGTAAAGCATTTGCTGCGGTGTTATCTGGCGTCGGTATGCGCTTAGCATTAGCACTAGTGTACTTAAAATTGCCCGTTGGGGCTTGTGGTGAACGGGGCAACAGAATGTGGGCCGAGAGATGTTCGGCGTTAGTATTCGTCAAACACTTCCCACACCTCATTTAACTCTCTATGCTATAAAAGGGAATAATTAAATAAAAACAATTATGAAAAATACTTTTTTGATGTTAACAAATGAATTTACGCCCGAAAGATTTGCTGATTGAAATTGATTAGGTTACACGCTATACTAAAAACCCCACCAAAATTATAAAGACATCTTATACCACCGTCTCAGGCGGAGGAAATCTTTTTGAACGCATGTCTGTATGTATGTATGTACATTTATATGCTTGAACGGCTAGACGGACTTGAACGTATATACATTTACATTTCATTAGACTACATTCAAATATGTTTGATTTGTAGGATTTTTATACAGATAAGGTGCAAGGCAATCTAAGTCTAAAAGTTACCAAAACATCATCATGATCATCGCAACTAGATCTCAATTTATTAGAGTACCATTGAAACTGGCAATAAATTAGAACCGAAAGACGTGAAGCCAGCGGAAGAGATATATATCACCATATTACTCAATGCTCCAGTTGTAAACTATATACTTGGCAGCCTACCAACGGTTCATTGTGGCATTGGTAGAATTATTGATCACGGCGTTGAGATTAACATGGATAGCGTTCGTTAGCTTCGATCCCACTGCTGATTTTTTTGTGGGTAGATTTGCGAGAGTTTTTTTATTCTAAAATCTTATAAAAGGGTTTTCGTAGACTTGTAAATAAAAATATTGAAAAAAAAATATATATATAAAGTTTTGATGAATCTTTTACAGTTGGGGAACATGTAGAATAATAATTAATAATAACAATATGTAGACCTTTTAAATAACTTTCTGCCCGTGCAAAGTACAATGTTAGCTACATTGTACTTTGCAAGGACAGCTTGTCTTACACTTACTAGACAACGACAATAAAAGTATTTAATATTTTTTCATAAATTCAAGAAATAAAATAATAAAATATAATATTTTATTTAATATCCATGACCCAGACGGCCTTCTAACTTCTACCCCGTGACATCTCGCGAAAGCGGTATATTTACTCACGTTTTCATTGCACTAATCAGTCGTAGAGGAATGCAAACAGAATAGATATAATAAATGTTTAATGTGGCTCAGCAAGAAAGCTTCTAAGTTTCATATTATGCATGCATTGAGCCTGGTTATGCACACTGTGTGTTGATAATATCTACACTACAATTCGTTTGCTGGTTTGTCAATTTAAGCTTAATATACTTTTTTACTCAAATCCTAACATCTTACACCTCAAGCTTACTAACTTTCAAGCATGAAGACATCTTCAAAATATATTATTTGTTCATTACGTAAAAAAAATACAACAAGAAAACACTATAACATGAATACTTTGTTGATTTTTGACCATGACTGCTGTTGAGCAACCGCAATATCGAAATTAAATAACTGAATAAGCCACAACGCGTTTAATTATAATTAATTTTATTCGTGTGAACATATAACCAATAATATATTGCTAAAATCTGTCAATTTATTAATTTTTATTCCCAGTGGATTCACGCGCTTTCATTTCCGCGCCGTAGATAGCAAAATCGTCGCTAAAACAAACAGCGCTTATGAAAATCGGGGGTAAAAATATAAAGGGCTTGGTGATGGAAATCCCATGTACCAGATCCTGAACTCGATTGAAAAAAAGATATTATCTTTCGTTGTTTATATTGTACATTCGATATTCATCTGTTTTATTACATTTTTTATGAAAAAATGTAATGGCAACATTATGAGCGAATGAAATTTAATTTACTTTTATAATTAAAGTGAATATTATGTCTTGAAACTCTTTAAAGGCTTAAGGCTTTTTAGTATAAGTCAATTTAGAAGTAAAGGAAAATCTTATTATAATAATAATTATAGAGAGAAAAAGATAAAACCCTAATAATATTATAAATGTGAATGTGAGTTTGTTTGTTACGCTTTCACGTCAAAACTACTCAACCAATAATCATCACGCTTTGTACACTTTTTTACTTCACTTTGTAAAGCTAACATAGAATATTATTCAGAAGGGTGCAATAAAGAATTTTGGCAGATATTGTAAATTTATTGCACTTCTCTTTTCTTCTCGCAGCTTCAACCCGAGCCACGGGGAAAAGCTTGTATGATCATAAATGTGTTTTATTTTATATATAATGGACCAATGAATATATTTTCATTCTGTATTATTCCCTTGCCGTAGTCGAGTAGAATGATGTATTATTTTTAAGCTCAGTCCAGATAATGGAAGTTTTAGTAATCATAAATTTTGTCTGCACGGCGGTATAACATTTCCAGCATGTTTTTGTATCGTTTGAGAAACTAATAAGGTTTTACTTTTTTATCTCATTATTCACTAGATTTTACTGCAACTTTGTATGCGATGATGTGTTTGAAGCATCGTATTCACTTACCCCCTTATTAATAAACATGGAATAACTATATCCAAGTAATAACCTGGTAATAAACTGACATCTGTCAAATTCCATACTTTTTTGTGTTTTTTTATTATGGAATTTGACAGATGTCAGTTTATTACAAGGATTATTCCTTGGATAGAGTTATTCTATGTTTATTAATAAGGGGGTAAGAGACGTATCGAGACTCTAAATTTGTCATGTTATTTATTAAAAATAATATTAATATATTCTGTGGATTTAACACACCACGTTAGCCTAGCCCCGTGCTAAGTACCGTAAGGACTTGTGTTAGGGATACTAGACAACGGAAATAAATTTAATGTGGCTTATAAATTTAAGAAATTTTATATATCGTCGCTTAGGTTCTAACACCGCGTATGTCAAAATACGCGACTTTACAGGACACCTAAAAACCATTTTAATATATATAATTAGCAACTACTTTGAATATAATTAATTTAATTATCATTTCATATATGTTTTATTCGTCCAAATCCTCGTATTTGATTCGTCGAACAATGCATTTTACGATAGTTCTATCGAATTTTATGCTATAAAGTATTTTCCTCAAGTAATGACATCCGCCGTGTTAGAACATAAGCGACGATATTTAAGTTTTTTTTATAGAAATACATATAATACATAGATACACATCCATGACCTAGGCGGGATTCGAACCCGGGACCCCTGGCGCAACATGCTCCGCTTTTTCGAGCCCTGTACCACTGCGCCAGCCTGGTCCTCATAATATGTCGCAACATATTAATTTGTTTTAATGGTATTTAGGTGGGCAAATGAGCAGCCATCATCATGACTACCGACGCCCATAGGCATATAGAGACTATAGAGATGAGCTGCCTTCCTTTCTTCTCCTACCTCAATGGACTACCGGCTATTCACACTTTAAGCTGATCTCGTGTAAGCGAGAGGTACCTCCCCGGTCGTGCCGCCGGCCCAATTCGGCTGCATGCAAGCATGCAGTGTTGCACTGCCTCTTACTAGCAGTAATATTATGTTGCACGTCATGTCGGGAGACATCACATTACTTATTTCCAGACTACCTACAAAAAAAATTCGTCGCCATTCGCATCTTTAAACTGGTGTCCTTCCCTGCTGCCTTCTAAAGAAGATAAAAATCTTAAAAACGGCAAGGACCAGATTCTATATGGTGGTAAAATGTAAGCGAGAGTTATGCCTTTGTGGTGCTAGACCAATTCGGCACAACTTTACAAAACTTATATTTATCTATTTATAAAATGTTAACTTCTTACTTTGAAAGTCTTACAAGTGGTCAATTTACACTGTTCAAACTCCTCGGCATTTCCTTTTTGAATTTGTCTTAGTTACTTATTTTTAGTTTGCTGTTATTTCTAGGAGTCATGGAGGGTATATATATATATATAATTATTGCCCCCTTGTTTCCACGTAAAAAGGGATAATGATTAGAATTTAAAAAATAATGTTGCGCTAAAAATTAATAAAAAGTTGCAACCAGAAGCTGCGCTTTTCAGAAGCAAAAGCCTAACATGAAAAAGGTTAACTAAAAAGTATCATAAGTAAGTACACCATATAAAATATCAAAAACGTATAATATCTTATCTGCTGTCAGAAGTATATATCGTTTATAGTATTTATATTATAATATAGTTTCAATATTTTACAATCTATATAACAAATAAAATCCTATATTAATCCAAAAACGTATATTCGATTATTCACTTGACCTAAACAAATCAATATAAAAAATATATTTCGTAACAAATCGACTAGATCAAACATCGGGTCACAGTAACAGCAGGGCTTATTAGAATAAAACAAAATAGAGCGAGCGAGCCGTCGCGGCTGCGTACCGCTTGTGCGAAACCCCCAAATGTTATTGATTCTTTTATCTACATATTTTAGAGGAGAATTGTTATTCACTGTTGTATTAACATAACTTTTCATGTAGTTATACAATTTCGTTACGTTGTTAAAAGAATTACACTGTTGATAGATTTTTGTAATAGAAATATTAAACGCAACCTCATTAGACGACAGGCATACCTCATTGCACCCACAAATGTCGAGTCTAGAGTCCACCCGGATTCCTATATATCAAACGTAAGATATTCCCCTTTCTCACCAAAAAAATAAAAAAAACGACAGCTTACTTCGCTCATATACCGTAGTAGTAATGGCTACCGAGACACGTATTTTCTGTAGTAAAGATATAACGAGGAGGGCCTTGCTGATGTTGATTGATTAGCGACGCTCATAGACAAGCGCATATGTTTTTACCGGCCTACGGCAAATCAAAAAGGAGAGTTACACATGTATGGGTATTTATCAATTCAACTGTAGCTTCTAATAACGCTGTGTTATCCTTGGGAGTTTTGTGGTGCATTGAAGGGGAACAGAAAAATTCTTCCTCTAATAGAGCAAAGAAAAAATAGCAGTTTCAAAGTTTAGCAAATTCTGTCTTTGGATAGAGGAAAATAATTACGGTAGATGAAAATTAGTATAACAATAAATTATACAACTCAAAATTAAACAAATGTCTCTGCACGCAAATGAACGAATTCATTCTAGAATTAACGTAAATGAATGAACGATTGTAAGAACGAATGAATGAATGGATTCACGCTAAAATTTACGTGTATAGGTTAATGGCAGCCGTCAAACAGTAACATTTGTAAAGCCTGTCGGCTAAGCAGCTGTTTAGGGGCGATTAAGTTTGTCAGTTCGTTAGACTTAATTGAGAACTTAATTTTTGTTCCTCGCCTTAATTGAGGTTATTTGCACCGACTTAAGTGATACTTATCTTACAAAGTCTATGGATTTAAATTAGTGTCGTTTGACATTAATTTTCTATCTTACAAGGGAGTGCAGTGTAATTGAATACATTTCGTTGTGTGCATTACAGTTGAAAGGTATAAGCCCTGCAGTATGGCACTACCTCTTGCTAAAATATAGAGTACACTATCACAACACTTGGTTTAAAAATTATATTCTAAAAAGTTGGCCGATATCTATTGATGTGACTTTTTAACTCATCTGCAAAGGATTTTCTAATTATTAAAAATAAATTGATTATAAACAGATCCATCAAGTATCCACTGATATTGGGATCCTACTTGTTTTAATATTAAAAAGATATTTAATAGCCCATTGGTATCTTCTGCAATAAAACAATTCTACGTAGCGCATCCAGGTAAAATATAAGGGTGACAGCACACACGAGACTTAGACGCGGCGACCGGCGACTAAGTCGCTTTTTAGAAGCTAAATGTAGCGACTAGACGCGGGGGGCGCACACTTCAAGACGCCAGACACGGCGACTTAGTCGCTAATGTATGTCAATTAACGTCTAAATGGAGTCGTGAGACAGCGATACTGTCGCACGACTGTCGCACGATCTACTGCGACTGCATTGATGCTATCGCCGTTCGCCACGTCTAAAAGTCTCGTGTGTGCTGTGACCCTAAGTTATGAAAATTTCACGTCCGCCATAAAAGCCATTTAGAAGTTTCGAGTTAAAGGTCCCAGTCGGACCGCGAACGTCACCGGACTCGAAACTCGAATAAATCCTCATTAAACACGCAGCTTTAAAAGTTCGCTGGTAAAACCTAATGCTTATCCGTTCCAGTACATGGACCGTATGAAAAAATAACGTCCCGAGTCCATTTGTGTTCATTCCTTTCGGAAATTTCGCGAAATGAAACATGCGCCCCATTCATGCTTTCGTCAGGCAATTGGGTTTTGTCATGACGTTTTTTTTTGGTATAGGAGCCATTTATTTGAGCCATTTACATGACAACGAAGCCCATAGACACGCGCATAGAGACTATACATATTTCTTTTCTCCCCCCATCTCCTTGCGCTACCGGCTACTTGGGTACGCATCGCATGAAACGCAACAGCAAAGCTGTCACTTCACGCCGGTCTCGTGTAAGCGAGAGGTACCTCCCCGGTCGTGCCGGCCCAATTCGGCTGCATATTATTATTATGTTTATACTCCACTCTCTTAATTCAAAACACTTCGTTATTACTACGAAATGCCCTCATTGGGCTTGTTTCCTCATTATAATATCAATACCCTTAACCCAAACATGTTTTCACTGGAGGTAATAAATACTTAGTCGTGACCTCTAGACTTAGTTTCATAATGGCAGGGCTTGTGTATGATCAAATGAAGACATAATATCGTCGGCTTCATTTTATGAATAATATTTAATAGGAAAATCGAAGAAATTTCCCACAATTTTACAACGCAGACTATAAGCTGGTTCTTAAGACCAACTAATGAAGCAACTTAAGCGTCTTAGTCTTTTTTCAAGACTTATCTATTTTATTATGTATAGTGGAAGGACAAATACAAGCAAGGAGAGGAAGAGCAAGGCCAAGAAGGTACGTAGTAGTATGCCCATACTATATTGGTCAACTGCTATCCTACTCTCTAAAAATCTCAAAAATATGACCAAAAAAAGAGTTGTTTTATAATTTTACATAATATGATATATTTTAAAAACAATCTGGCCTTTTATCTATTAAACAACGTTTAGCAAAAAGCAAATCTGAATCTGTTTCTTAAATTCAAGATTTTTTGAAGTAAAACTTCTATACACGCGCTTGACGTGGGGAGTAAACTGGCGAGAGCGTTACAAAAATCACACATCGGGCGAGGCCAGTGGAAATTGTCATTCAAATTCAAAATTCAAATTCCATTTAAGTAAATCTTTTTTAAATTAAAAAAAAAATAAACATCACATAACATGTTACGTCATTGTAACTACGGTAACGAAAATCAATAATTAAGTTTTACTTCAGATGTATGGTCTAAAGGTTTTTTTTTAATTTTCAGGAAAGATAAAATATGCATATATCCGTTTGCTTAAAAAATAACACCTTCCCTAAAATAAAAAAAAGTACCTAGTTTTACATAAATTTATCTAATTTAGTAGGCATTTAAATATTCTCAATGTAAAACAGCAAAAAGATTTGAACCTCTGCCGCTTTAAATATGAATTTTTAGCTCGTTCGGACGCTGTATCGGTGGGGTTAATACACGAGTACCTTGCTGGCCTAAATGCGCCCCATTTTTTTCTAAATTGTTCAAACGCCGCACGTTTTCTTATTACTGTTTTTCATCCGTTTTAATCCGTTCATTTCGTTTACATCTAACCGTTGTTTTCTTATATTGTTTGTTAAGTACATTGACCTTTGAATGTTTAGTGTTTTTAATTAAAAACTCCTTGTATTACGAGTATAAGATTTCGCTTTGTACTCTCAGGAATGGTAACAGTTAGGAAAAAAATCATTGATATCATTTTTGTAGATAATTTAGATCTAAAACTTTGGTTAAAAGTTTTTTTTGATAAAACTTACCATTTTCAAGCAAAATCCAAAAAACCTCAAATTTTGACCTTTGACCTCGAATAACTTTTTAAGCACACATAGGATCGATGGGGACTTTTAAAACTTGATTTGTAATGGCAAACTATAGGTCTCCACCAAAATTTGGCTTTCCGGGAATTTTTGTTATTTCAAATGTCTAAATTGACCGGACTAGTGGTGCTCCTTGAGTTAAGTATAGAGAGCGATATGGATAGATATCAGTTCTATGCAGATGCGGTAAGATATCTACAAATATATCTTACCGCATCTGCGTAGTCAGTGATGCCCTTTACAATTCTATATAATGAACTCTTACACATACACATGATTTAACATATAGATTGAGCGAATGGCGCCACATTGGTAGTTTTTCAGAATAATGGTCGCAATACATTTATCACCTCGAGCCGGTCAGTATTCTTTGTATTAAACTTCATAATGCAACGCACACTAATGGGAAACGTAACTTAAACGTATCAACTTCGCTTTTCTAGGCGAGGCATTTTCGATCCCTTTCCGAGTTGATAAGTGTACGGCGACCATAACATTCTCATCCTCCTTTAGAAACAGTGAGCGACCAATAGGTGAATTGTGCCGGCACGACTGGGGAATCGCTTACACAATACTAGCGTAAAATGACAGCACCGTCGTGCGATGTGTAAGTAGCCGATGGCCCATAAAGGTAGGAAGAGGAGGGCAACGCGTCTCTATGCGGATGTTTATGAGCGTCGATAGTCATGAAAATGGCTCCGACTGCTCATTTGTATAAACCAAAAAAAATGTGACATTTCCATTTTAATAATATTTTTCACTTTACGACATTTAACTCCTACATATCCTAAGACACAGTTTGAAATATCTAGCGAGACCGTGTGCATGACAAAATTAAATACACAGTAACAAATCTAACCCAGTTTCTCATAAAACATCGCCCTCTAACTCCCAGCTATCAGTTTGTAAGAAAAAAGAAAACACATTCGCTCATTTATTTACGAGTACCGCCTTTAAAGCTGCACGCCTAGGGCCATTAGCAGGACGATACACCCGTCTCTCTTTATCTCCAAGAGAGACCGTATTGCCGTCTCAGACTTGCTCTGGTTAAGCTGGCTAAATTTATTTCCAGTATTTTCCTTATGGATTTTTTTTATTTATACACCATCGCTTCTCTAGTACTTATTTGTGTCAATATTTTATTTTTATTAGCTCTGTTCGGATTGCGGTTATTTACAATCAAATTCGAAAATACAATCGTTATAGTATGCACGGTCCATGGAGGTAGGAGGGGAAGAAGGGTAATGCATATTTATAACCTGTATGCTACTACTTACTAGCGATTTCGCGAAGATCGCTATTCGATCTAAGAAAACTTTTTTGTAATTAAAAACTAAATATCATACGACATATTGTTATGTCATCGTAACTAAGGTAAACAATTTATGTAGAATTTTCAACACTCGCAAAAGACACATAGAACTTCGTCAATAATTACGTGTATTTATATATCAATGTGTCAAATACATGGTAGTGTGTGTAAAATTTTATTTATTAAATTAAAGTACTTTACAATCATTATTATTAAAAAATATTATCGTTCTGCACTTCTCTTAAATGTAAACTATTAGTGTGGCATATTTATGAATCCTCCGTTCGTGCAATTGTCGTAAATATGTTCCTAAAGTTTTTGCCTTACGGATTAATATATAGATAAAATACATTAATTCAATAAATAAAACAACATACACTACCATACATTTGACACATTGATTCATTTGACACCGTATAATTATTGATGAAGTTTCTATGTGTCTTTTGCAAAGGTTGAAAATTTTACACCAATTGAGTACCGTAGTCATAATAAATTACGGTATAGTTTACTATGGTCACAATGACTTCAGATGCCATTTAATATTTAGTTTTTAATTATCACTTAGATTGAATTTCAATCTTCTCAGGTTCACTAGTTCTATAAAATAAGTGTTGTAAGCTCCCGCTATATGCAACGAAAGGTCGTTAACATTTTTCTTAAATTAAACAAGAACTCACCAAACCATAACCAATATGAAATATTAAATTACGCTTATGCAGTCTGCTCAAGGCAGAAGCGTAATTAGGATACGATTTTGCTCTAATGAAACAATTTAAAAGGAATTTATCATACTGGTTACAACTGGTTATAAACTTTTTTATAGTATAAGGGGGCAAATCAAGACATTTTCATGACTACCGCCGCCCGTACACATCCGATTAGAGTTTATACAGATGCGCTGTCCTAATTCCTCCCCCTCCGTCCACGGGCCACCGGTTTCTTGCACACCGCACGAAAAACGACAGCACCGCTGTCACTTTACTCCGGTTTCGTGTAAACAAGAGGTACCTCCCCGGTCGTGTCGGCCCAATTCGGCTGCATGCGTGTAGTGTGGCACTACCTCTTACTACTACTCTTTTTGAACACAGGAATATTGGACAAGAAGATATTGAGTATTTTGTATAGTCGGACTCGTCTATTCACCTTTATCTGAAGTCTCTCATATCTTCATCAAAATCTCAAAAAAATAACCTCAACTTGCCTAACTGTCCAAGGACGTACTCGTCGAGAACTGCTAGCATGGAGATCCCAATGTATAGGGTAGTGTATATTACGTGGACATTCGACATAATATTTTGTCTTGTCACTTGACACACTAATTGTTGGTTGGCAACCATGAAGCACTGATGTAGTCTTTACTTTTCTCGTAGTCATAACCCTCATAAGAAACCTTAAGGTAACTCAACGAGCTATGCTCAGTGAGCTAGATTTGCCAAATTCCCTTTAAAACGTAAAATATTTTCTGCTCAAAAATACCAAATATACATACACACATTCACACTTATAATAGTATATCCTAATTTTATTGTTAATGAGATATCAGTTCAAAGAAGGGAAAAGATAAATGAAAATGTTTCAAGATAAGCCCAGTAAATGTAGTTGCCCTACTTTTGGGGGCCACCTTTTTTTCTAATATAATCCAGAAAATAGAATCAAGTGAAAATTCTGGAACGAAATCTGTTTAAGAATTTATACGTCTATATATAATTAAAGAACCGTCGTACATGCGAATAACTTACTAACTCCGAAATTCCTACTAGAGCAGGGCCAAGACATCCTTTGGGAGCTCACACACGCCATACTGGGGATAAATAATAAACACAAAGCTACCCGACCCCAAATTTACGGGCAAAAGATATTTTAATATATGCATACTTTGTATTAAAGTAGGTAGGAAAGTAATTTGTCTACAGTATCTATTAGGTTTCTTATATCTTTGTCCTTGTCTAGGTCGTATTCATGATGATCACTGGCGGCTTAGTATTTTATTACAGGTTCGGTTAATGAATATTTTAAAAGTGTATAAATATATGAACGCCAGCTGCACGCACGAAAAAACGACACGGAGTGTGATGATGAGCAATGAGATAGTTGTCGCGTTCCGATGCCAATTTATATTGCGACCACCAGAAGCGTAGCACATTACACTGGGCTGCAGTCAGGTCAGCTGAGGAGGGAGGACGCCCCTCGCTCACCTCAGCCAGCCTTAAAGTATGTTTATTTTTCACATGTATTTAATTTATAATATATCAATGCAATATAGCATTGAAGCAATTATTTCTAATGAGGTATGTTTACCCCGACCACACCCACCCAATTCGGCTGAAATACAGAAAATAAGCGATTCAGACCCGCATATTTTTTTCAATTACAGATTTATTCCTTTATTTGTACTGTACGAAGAATCTAGCAGAGTTTAGCTAACGTATTTTTTTCTGATTTATGAGGTTTTTGTCTTTGATATCAATTCTCAATCTCAATCTCGAAAAAAGGTCTCGACAAACAACAGACAAACAGAAAGACAGAAAGACAACAAAGTTTTATCATTTTCAGATACGAAACCCTAAAAATTATGAACTCTACTTCACTACTTCTCTCTATCTCTACTATATTAATCAGTAAAATCCGTGTGTCTGTAGGTGCATTGAATATATTTACGAAAAAATAATGGGGGCGATGTTAAACTAGTGTTGGAACACTTTTCAATGCTTTTTAATTTTTTGTCTGTTTGTTTGTTCGTTTGTCTGTTTATCCAGGCTAATCTCCGAAACTACTGGATGAATTCGAGTGTAACTTTTTATGATGTATTGATACTAAGCCTAGTCAATATCTATATTATTTTTTACTGCGAGAAAATCACTCATTCTTACAGCGAATTCAGTAATTATACTTTACCCGACGGATTTGAAAGGTTGAAAATTGTGAAATAAGCAAACATAAGAAATCACTTTGATTATAATAGCACTACGCGAACAAAGTCGCGGGCAGCAGCTAGTCAAATATAAGTTCCGTTTAAAATTCTAAAGGTACGCGCATTTTTGCTTAAAAAATCATATATACGGTTTCAAACTAGATCTTTGTTCTGAGTTACGTTCTGTGTTATATCTGATAAAGTAATGCCGATACAAGTGTGCCGGCGCCACGTCGGTCCTGAACGCTTGCCAAAACCGCGAAAAAGTACGCATATTTCGAAAAACTAAAACGTGACTGAAACTGGGACTTCGGCTGCCAAACTAGAATCTTGATTGCCCTAATATTTGTATGAACGTTTGTATGCGTTGCAATAACATACATTTTGCTTTCCTTTGTTCATATTATAGGAAGTTACATATTTTTTTTTAAGTAAAACTTCTATACGAGTGCTTGACTTGGGGAGTAAGATGGTGAGAGCGTTACAAAAATGACACATCGGGCGAGGCCAATAGACGTAGACAGAGTAAATAATCCTCTGTCTACGCCAATAGAAGCTGGCATTTAAATACAAAATTCAAATATGATTTACGTGAAACCTTTTTTTACTTAAAAAATTAATATCATATGACATGTTACGTCATTGGAGCAACGGTATAATGAAAATCAATAATTAAGTTTTACTTCAGTTGTGTGGTCGAAAGCACACACGTTTTCTTATTGTATAAAGATGCAAATGAGCATTCGGAGACTTTGGATGCCAACGTTAATTTAGAAAGAGGTAGTGCCACACTGCATGCTTGCATGAAGCCGAAGGGCCAGCACGATCGCGGAGGTACCTCTTGCTTACACGATACCGGCGTAAAGTGACAGCTACGCTGTCGCATCTCATGCGATGTGTGTGTAACCGTAAGTAATGGAGGTGGGAGGGGAAAGGAGCCTATAGCCTCTATGCAGACGTCTATGGGGGATCCTACTACTCGTTTGCCCCCTATACCATAAAAAAATTGCATTCTCTCTCACAAACACGTATATTGAATATAATGAAGATAGTTAGCATTTATGAAAGAAATAAACATTATTCTTAATCACATTAATTTAAATGTAAATACCATAGATATTACATTCTTGTGCTTTATACCTATTTGCATATTGATTGTATGGTTATCGTCTTCGTCTGGTTAGAAATAGTATCGTAAGAATTCGATTCGAGAATATATTTAATTTCGAGTTGGCAGTTATACTGTTTTCTCAAAAAAAACTTTGCCTCCTTCCAATATCGCATATATTATTGTACGGCTTAGATGTAATTCAAAAGAATTTCTCAATCCTTGGCTCACTTCTACATGCTATACAATACAAGGAATATCAGGGTTACATTACAGACAATGTGAATTAAGTGTAATTAGATTAGCTAACGGAACAATAAAAATACATTTATGTATTTATAAAATTTATAAAAATCAGTTAATTTATCTATAAAATTTATAAAAATACATTTCTGTGTTTTATAGCTGAATGAAAGACGTGAGATGCAATTCACAATTTTTTATTACTTTTCAAAGAAATACGCCTTAAATTCTCTTCCACGTCACTTGCAAATACGAGTCTTTCATAGGACACAGATCTTTTCACTCTTAGACAATCGGTGATAAAAATGGGAACTGCTTTAGTATTTTTTGATCCAGGTTTCTTCGACCGTCTCTTCGTTTGAACTGAAGTAGATACTATGAGTACAAAGTCTAATGTTTTCGCTGAATAAGATACCAATGATCTGATGCCACATATAAATACGTACAATAATAAAGAAAACCCAGCTATCATATAGTTCCTCTCAACGCGACTGGTTATTACCTGTCTCTGCCTGTCGTCGAAGATTTCTATTGCCCTTATTACATACATAATACGCAATGGTACATATATTCCAAAGTAGACGAGCAGCCCGAAATACACAAGGATACACAAGAAATAGCAGGTTCGGTAGCCTTCTCTGAAACTATTCAACTTTTTGTTTGTGATACGAACATCGTGAGCAGGGTTAAGCATAGTGAGGATCAAAGCTACTTGTGTTAACAACAAACATAATAAGATAATGCAGCTGGCATCCATTTTAGTAACGCTTCCACAATGACATAAATACTATATGTCATAGTGGTTGATATTATTTCAGATTTTATAAAAAAATAAAATTCACTGCTTCATTTTGTATATTTTAATTGACAACGTCACAGTCATTTTTGGTTTATTTTTTTTAAATGTAAGCGGCTATAGAATATATCATAGAATATACTTATAATAATAACAATAATAATAATACTCTTTATTTCAGACAAAGTCCATATTACAAAAAACATTAAACAAGCAACAAAACACGACAAACACTACAATACACTACACATTTTACAATAACTTATGTTAGTAACAATTTTTACTTAAAAATTTGTTAATAAATTACATGTAGTTACCTTTTTTTTTAATTGGTCTGGTGCTTACATGCACTTTGTTCCAGACCGACCAGAAAGGACTATCGAACTTATTCGCCAATGTGCGGAGGAGGACGTTAGTGCTACCTGTTACTCTACTTATCATAGACGCCGCACGTTTGCGGATGATCGAATAGAAATCGTCTATTCGAGCATCCGCAAACATTGCTGACGCACTGCAGTGTCGCAGCTTCCCCAAAACCGGTCTCAGCACATTGTTGGATTGAACACGTAGGGCGCTGTAGGTCTTCTGCGTATAGTCGGCCCACAGACTGCACGTGTAAAACGTTTGGCAATACGCTCGAAACAGAGCCAGCTTTATTTGCGCTGTACAGCGTGCGAACCTGCGAGCCAACATATTGCCTCGAACCGACAACACCCTACGCTCACGTTCGATATCCCTATGGTCATCAAGGCGCTCCGTGACTATATGCCCGAGGTATTTGAACTCAGCCACCTGCTTCAGGGGAGTTTAACGTAATAAAAATGTAGGTTTAAAATTTAAAGGTTTGTTCCTTCACCTGAAGACCAGAAAAACACTTTTATCCGAGTTGTAGCTGAGTCCATGCTCCTCCGCATACTCTTCACAAATATTCAAGAGCTTACGCAATCCATAGACAGACGGGCTCAGCAAAATCATATCGTCCGCGTAACTGAAATTGTTCATCGCCACTCCGTCAACTGAACAACCCACACCGGCTTTGCTGAGCCTCTCAATCAACTGGTTCACGTATAGGTTGAATAACCTTGGCGACGACAGCCCCCCTGCCTTACTCCACACATTAGTTTGTATGGATCACTCAACGCGTTTCCCCGTCTTACTACGTTCGGTTGGTTGCCATATCAATATTGAAAAAGGGCCGTTTTAACAATATCGATCATCGATATTGTTAAAACGGCGATTCGGTTTTTTCAAAAAATGTTTTTTTGTTAAATATTTTGTATCTTTTATGAGTGACAATCACTGTATGCTACACCATATATCCAGATATGCAACAGCTCTATAATTTTTTGCAATTAATTTTACGGAATTACCAGAATGGAGCAGTAGTACAGGCTCGGATAAGCGGAGCATCCTGCGCCAGGGGTCGCGGGTTCGATCCCGCCTAGGTCATGGATGTATGATAATATGTATTTCTATAATAGAAATCCTACATAATACATAATAATACTTAGATTTATAAAAATATATTAAATCTATTTCCGTTGTCTAGTGCCCGTAACACAAGTCCTTACAGTACTTACCACGGGGTTAGAGTAACGTCGTGTGATAAGTCCACAGATATTGTTATGTAACCCAAAGTATTTTTTTTTAATTCTGCGGTCGTATTGAAGTATCTCTCGCTCACATGATACCACAAAGTGGAAGGAACGGAAAGCAAATTTAATAGCAGTTGTATATTTGCCTACCGCGTAGAATTCGCCAGCTTTCCTGCTGATTTGGAGTGCTGTACAATCAAAATAGGCAAACTATCAAACAGAGTCGACTTGTTCTCTAAATATGTTATACTTGCTGCGCCCCGCGGATTCACCCGCTTAAATTTCGATCCCGTGAAACATAGAATATCCCATGGCATCCCATAGTAACATTTTTTTGGGATACTATCCTGTGTTAATTCAAGTTACTTTATATGTGCGTGCCGAATTTCATGACAATCGGTTTAGCAGTTTTAACGTGAAGCAGTAACAAACAAACAAACATACATACAAACTTTCGCATTTATAATATTAGTAGAATACTGCCTTGTTGGCTATTTTGTAAAAATATTTTCAGCTATAGTCAAATATTAAAAAATTATAAACCTATCGGGGTTTCGATTTCATAGAGATTCATAGAAACCAGTTGTGTCTCTACCAGCGTGTAGTTGTAGCTTGCGATCGTCGCCCGTCTCGGTCATATACCTTTATAACAGTACTTTATACATAACAGTATTTTAGCCAGAGATAGTGACACGCTGCATGCATGTCTGCAAGAGCATAAACGTACCTAAAGCAATATTCATAGCAATGTACTATATTCTGCATTGTTATTGCAGCGTTGCAGTGGATTTGGGGTCGTGTGACAGACGAATTACAAACATCGGCTCGAGCTGAAAGATACATTGTCTAAATTCATAAGATTTGTGACAATTTTAATGTTTTGGGTGGAGTGGAGAGAGACTCAAATCTTTTTTCCTATCTTTACTTTTTTGGTTCAGGAAAAAAGTAAAGAAAGGAAAAAAGATTTGAGTGACAAGGTGTTGTGTGGCTAATATTTTGGATATCTATGAGCAACGTAAGTCACACAAACATTCATTAGGTTCCAAAGGATATAACTATATTAAATAATAGAAGAATTCCAAATTTAATATTAATTAATTGGGAATTAAAATATATAAAGGTATAAGACTAAAAGGAAAAAAATATACAATATAACAATTGCTTTATTACTCAGTTGTTTAATATTTTGTTTATACATACTTCGTTATACTGTGCCTCCATAGTCCAATGTTAAAATCGAGCCCCTACACATCATTTCAAAATCTAGTAAGCGTTCTATAAAAATGAAAAAATGTATCAATCTCTCTACGAGAACTAGAAATACTTGTGTGAAAAATGTCTATGACGAGTAAAGGATTAAAATCAATTCTTTGTTATTTATATTATTCAAAATTACCTTTGTTTTATTTCCTGAAAACTGTTAGGACCCAGACACAGAAAGGAACTTACTATGTATTATGATTTGAAAATGACTAATATCTTTGCTTCCCTCAAAGCTCCGGAATAATCTCTTATTGCATCAACTTGATTTATTGGTTGATTTAAAGATGGCCTTAAACTTAGTATAAGTAAAATCTCCAAAAAAATAAAGCTACATATGAATGTACTGAATAACATATCGTTTGAATAATAACTATTGTTTTATTTATTATTTTTTTACTTCGATTACTTGTTCCTTCTTTTTATACTTTTTTGTTTTGATTGCTCGAACTCTTTTACTTTTGTTTGAGAATTTTAAAACTTGACTTTTGACTTTCTCACTTTTACTCAATTTAATTATGGATGGTTACTGTACTGTACCTTCTTCGCTACTTATGCTATCGAATGCTTTCAAAGTTCTTCAGTTTCTTTTGGTCAGGTAAGAGTTACTTTTACATATTAATATTCTTGCATCAAATTTGATAAATAATTAATTAATTCTTGGAGTTGTGCTGAAAATTTAATATAGTCTAACAGCTTAAGAAGTAAAAATAGACTAAATATACCAAGCAAATACTTTCTTGTGGCACTCTTTTCTTTTATTATATGAGATATCTTCTTATCGGAAGATGCTACCTTTTTCGCACGTAATAATTCAGTTGCTAATACTGACATGACAAGAAATAAGATTCCATGAAATTTGCGGGAGTGGCATTTTATTCACTCACTCGCACCAATTACATGATTACTTGGACACATTATTACAAGCAATAATAATACCATTTCAAATAAGATAACAGATGATATAAATATCGCAGCAAATTCCATTGACATTTTAAATTTTGTAAATCCCAAAAAATACAATATTTGAACTTTTTTTATAATGACGTGTTGTTTATTTGATCCATATTTTTGTCAGGATGATGCTGTTAAATTATTTATTTTTATATTCTGTCATATGTTCTGTCAATTTTTCCATTAATGTCATTCTGAAAAAGTTTACATTGAGATAGTAGTATACGAAGGAGTGGGGGAGATGGAGTGGAGATCCTTGGTATAGTATAGTTTTAAAATATGGACTTCGAATATCAGGAATGAAATTCAAAGTGTCAAATAGGGTCAAGAATATATTCGTATATTTTTAAAATGTTAATATTATAGGACCCTTTCAAGTTTATTAAAAGTATATAGGTATTATAATAAAAACAAATAATATTAGATTTTTATATCTCATATGTTTTTTTTGCTATAGTTTACGAGAACTCTATAAAAACATTTAATGATAAAATTGTACATTTTTAATATGTGCTCTGTTCTCTTATACGAGCGCCACATGTCAATAGCAGAGTTGACTTCAGACGTCAACAAGTGTCGACGGCAGGCGACGTCTGGTCGACGGCAGACGACGACATTTCAACTGCAAAGATCAGCGGTCGGTCTATATTGCTATAGGTCGATGAATGCCGTCGATATGCCGACGGCTGGAGTTAACTCTGCCGTTGACACATGCCGCTCGTGTGTAAGAGCCAAGTATCGGCGGGTCGACGGTAGCCGTCGCCGGGTGGACGTCTGTTGACAACATGCCGCTCGTGTCAAGTATTAGCGGGTCGACGGCAGTTTTCGCCGCATCGACGTCAACAACATTTCAGCTTCAAATATCAGCAGCATGCTTTAAACGGCAAATGTAACTTGAGCCGTCGATGCGTGACGACGACTGCCGTCTACCCCGACTGTTGTCAACCGGCTGCAGTTACCTCTGCTGTTGACGTCTGTTGACAACATGCGGCTCGTGTGTAAGAGCACTAAGTCAGTACGAAATACATATTAAGGCATAATATTTTTTTGCCGTAACATTTTCGCAAAATATTATTATCAGATACACAATTTACTTGTTACTAATTAATATCACTAATATATTCACTCGGTAACCAAGCTTTACATAACCTTTTGGCGTATGTACAAAATATGACATCGTTCCGGGTAAGCCTCAGGTGAACCTTTATCAAGTAACCTTCGGCTCAATTATATACCTTAACTTTACGGACTACATTCTAAAGCATTAAACATAAAATAAACCTTTGGCTAATGTCTAATGGAATAGACATTTATAACACGTGTATTCATTATTGGCAAATGAAATAAAATTAAAATGGTTTTATCCTAAATAGAATAATAAAAATAACTATTTTAAACGTCCATAATATAATTAAGGTTTCGGTTTATATTTATTTTATACTTTAGTCACCCATTTAGAGTGATTTATGTTTGTCAGCTGATTCAACTATTTAAATATAAGGCTAGCTTTATTATCAAATCTATTTTAAGAAATACTTAACATACAATATTAATGTATTTATGTATATATGTATGTATGTATGTATGTATGTATGTATGTATGTACGTATGTATGTATGTATGTATGTATGTATGTATGTATGTATATATGTATATATATCTATGATTCCGGAATGTTATTAGAAATTGGAAAATCCCTAAAACAAATTCGATCCGATGACGTGCCCAGGATTCGAATCCCTCAACTCTGTGGTTGAACTCGCTTACCAATAGACCACGAGGCATTCATATAATATAGAAATAATAATTATAATGATATTACAACGTCGATCAATCTATGCGAACAACATAAACGTGTCGCGAAGCTCTCGATAAATAGGGTGTTATAAATTAGCCGGTAGCTAGTCGGGCTTCCATCAATTACTGTCCGAGTTTAACATCCCTAATATATCAACAACCGGATTACATGTTGGCTTTATATTTTAGTATTATTAATGTAACACTTTCGCCAGACAAACTTTCGGAATTCAATTTTTGAAGTAAAACTTCTATACGCGCTTGGCATGGGAAGAGGGAGAGAGAGGAGGGAAAGTTTTTTGTATATGTGACATGATATGTCATTGTAAATACGGTAATGAACATCAATAATTAAGTTTTACTTCAATTGTGTTACACTTTTTTTATAAATTGTTGTTATTTTTTTATAATGTAATTGGACAGCCGAGCAATCGGAGAAGTTGTCATTTCCTGCTTGCACTTTGTACGGGATGACGATAGATGTCAGTTATTACTAAATTACCCCGAAAACAGATTTTTCACTATAGAGCCATCTGGATAGGTACACAGACACTGTTTTTTGATATTTTATAAAAACGTGGTAATAAAAACCTAATCTATTCGAACAGGAGTAAGATTGGAACCTGTTAATATAAACATATATTTATAATTCTCGGAGCGCACGGTCTATAGTAAAAATATGTGCTTATGGATAGTGTAGGTACATAATATAGCATCGCCATTGTAATGGCCACATTTCACTCCGCCATCGAGTATTGGAGCAAGGCTTGAACTCCAGCGCATTTGGTTATCATAGAGGAGTTGAAAATATAAAGACTTTGTGCTCTCTCTATTCTAAAGGAAGGAGAGAACATCACCCCACAAAACGTATGATACAAACATGCCCTTCCCATGACGCTTCGCAAGCATGTCGGAATTTTCATGCAACGCAGCGTGATTTCGCTGCAGATTATTGGATCTGCAGCTATCGAGCCAAATGACGGCAGGTTGCGCACAGCGGCAGGAGCGGTCCCTCCTTCCCCCTAGTTATACAACGACCCATCAGTATCTTAAAAGTAAGTCCTACACAAGTAAGACAAAATGCATTCAGCTGCAATGCGGCTATGCCACTACCTGTTACATAAATATACATTACCTAGTGCTTTATTAAATTGTCTCATAAAATGAAAAGAGCGCTTAAAGCGCGGTATAAAAATATGAGTATATCATGCATAACTTCCCCGTAGCGCTTCTTCGCTCTTAACGTGTCATGCGCGTTTAAGAAAAAAATATCGTAGCAAGATAAGGATATCATACGCTAAGCTCCAAAGGAAATTTTAAATAATAGAAGAATTCTAAATTATTTCCAGAAAACTAATAGGACCAAGGCACAGAAAAGAAATTACTGATACGATCTGAAATAGATTAATATGTTTGTTTGCCTGAAAACTCCACTAATTATGTCTTACTGCATTTGGTTCACTTAAAGGATGCATTAAACTTATTATAATAATGCCACATATGACCGATACTGAATAAATTGACATATTGTTTGAACAATTTAATTTAACGATTTTTTTATACATTTATTTTTCTTATTCGATCACTTGTTTTTCACACCTCCTTGTTATACGTTTTTGGTTTAATTTCTCGAACCTTTTACTTTTGTTAAATACTTCTTTAAACTTGAATTCCTTACTTTAATTATTAAGGATGGCCTCCATACTGTACTTTTGTATTCTTTGTCACATGTATTCGAATGGGGTCAAATTTCTTCAGTTTCTTTTATTGGGGTAAGCGTTACATCCACAAATTCATCTTCAGGATTCAAATTTGAGAATTCTTGGAGTTTTGCTGAAAATTTTATATAGTCTAACAGCCTTATGAGGATAAGAAGTAATACTAGACTAAATATACCAAGCAAATAGTTTCTTGTGGCAATTCTTTCCTTTATCCCTCTAGATATCTTCTCATCGGCAGTTGCTAGAGTTTTCGCACTTTTGTAGAATTTAATATAGTTCAAAGTCTCCATGGATCTCAATAATTCAGTTACTATTATTGACATGACAAGAAATAGGATTCCATGAAATTTGCGGGAGTGGCGTTTTATCCAATCATTCAAAAACACTACATGTTTTGCTCGAACAATAATATCATGAGTGGGATATATTAAAATCAATATTAATGTCATTTCACTTAAGATAACAGATGATATAAAGATCGTTGCAAAATCCAACATTTTAAATTTTGTAAACCCCAAATTATGAACTTTTAATGGTGGCGTGTTGTTTATTTGATCTTGAATGACGCTGTTATAAAATTCTTTCAATATTCCGTCACATATTCTGTCAAGTTCTCCATTAATGTCATTCTAGAAAAAGGTTTCACTGAGATAGTAGTATATTACACTCAAATAAGTGAAGATGTTCCGATTATCCAGAAAATCAACCCTACCCGAGAATAATTAGTTCTTGAATTTTTTGTCGTAGGTCCCTCGGGAAGATACTGGGAGTATAAAAATAGACCGGATCATATTATTGAGTATATTCAAAAAAAAATTAAAAAAAACGGTTTTTCTTGAATAACTCGGCCATTTCTGATTTTTACAGTATAACTGCGAGATAAAGAACTGTAGGAAATTTGATTCTCTACAAGTTTGATCCTTACGGTTTTCTTCTAGGATCGATATTTTGATAATTAAATTAAATTTGAAAAAATGCGACAATTAAAAAATATTTTCATAAAATCTCGTTTATTTTCAACTTAACGGCATAAATGAAGAGGACTAAACGTGTAGAGAGTCAAATTTTGAATAATTTTGGTTCCCACCTTTCTTCCATATTTTTTTTTTGTTTTTTGTTCAGATTTTTTTAGAACAGGAAATTTGATTCTCTGCAACTTTGTTTTTCTTCATTCATACCATAAAACGTGGAACATATTTTGAACTCGTTGCTTTTTCAAATTTAATATACAAAATATTCACGGGTCAAAATCTATAATGACAATCCAATTACAGTTTGGATAATTGGTACTTTGAGTATCGGCTCGGCATCGGCGTAAAGTAGCAGCTGTGCCAGCGATAGGTAACTGTTCGGTGGTTAGTACACAGGGAAAGAAGAAGGAGCGCAACGATTTCCAAAAGAAACTTCTGTTCATACACAGAATAGCATTACCATTGTCAGTTATTTAAAAAAGTGTGTGCTTTGGACCACACAACTGAAGTAAAACTTAATTATTAATTGAATACACTTTACTACCTCAGTTGCAATGACATAATATGTCATATAATACAAAAAAAAAATTAAATCGAATTTGAATTTTGAATTTGAATGACAACTTCTGTTGCCTTCGACCGATGTGTGATTTTTGTAACGCTCTCGCCAGGTTGCCCCCGAAGTCAAGCGAGCGTATAGAAGTTTAACTTCAAATACACACTAATATTCCAAACACGGCTTAAAGGGTCATTAAACCCTCTAATTTCAATAAGTTAACAACGCCATTCAGATTTGCAGATATTTGCATACCAATCACTTTTACCATAATTACGCGCATTTCAACAAAATCTATAATTAAATCAGCTGATGCCTAATTGATTGCTTAAATAATTATTGATTACATCTAGGCACCGCTGATATACGAGGGTTGTGTCGCAGTATAATCGCAGTATAACTCATTGGGGAGGTTGCTGGAGGAGGTCAAAGTAAACTACAAGGTATAAAACAAAGTCGCTTTTCAAATCAAATCAAATCAAATCAAGTTATATTTGCTTAAATGAGAAAGAAAGGTCATATAATTGTATGTTTCTTCCAAAATATTATCCCTTTTCGCCCTCTTTTTGTCTGTATCTTTAACATTGCGCGACAGATTTTTATGGATTTGTTTTATAGATTGAGTGATTCAAGAAGAAGTTTTATGTATATAATAACTCTACTTTCGAAGTCCGAAATCCACGCTTGTGAATCTGCGGATGAAAACTCAATATATAATTTTAAGATGTAAATGGTAGTCGAAGGTATCCAAATGGCTCCGATTACTCGTTTGTCATTCTATGCTATAAGACAAACCACTTTTACCCGGCTGCGGCAGAAGGAGGATCTTGTTTTTGAGTATACTCATATGTTTGTATGTATGTAAATGTACATATTCCTAGCTACTACCCGATCGGCTTGACGGATTTTTACATATTTTGATGTGTCGTTTGAAACTTTTTTTATGGTTTAGGGGGCAAACGAGTATTCGTAACTTCTTCGTAACGCTTCATCTCGCCTACGTCGTTTATGTATCAAACCCATTTTTTAGAAAAAATGTTCATTCTAAAGGAGTAAAGAATATAAACTCCTGTATAGTGTCATACAGTTTTACAAGATGATAGTAAGATAAGGATATCAGAAAAGTAAAAGAGCAGCAGAGTACATTGGAAATAATAGTATAATAACCTTTTCACATTTTCACCTCATTCTCAAAAGCTTTTTCCTCACGTTTTCTTATTAGATATATACACTTGTACGCTGATAAATTCTAATATAAAGGGTACGTATCAAGCCTGTAAAATTCTAAATACCTTCTCAGGCTTCGCTTCCATATCACGTATATGTGATAATGTAGCAAGTTGTAATAAAATGCCGCTTTACCTGTATAACGCAGTCCGTATTTAGGTATCTTATTTAGAATATTTATGAAAAGGCGGCATTTTAGGGTGCTCGTTGCGTACCCTTTATTATTTTTGCTGTTTGTTAGCATGTCTTTTTTGTTTAGAATGTAAAATGGAGCATAAGATTGTTTCATTTCGAAGTCTTAAGGAAGACTTGAAGATCGCATATGTAAATCTAAACTAAAGTTTTTATTATTGTAACAATTCCGTTCTGATTTTCAGTTTGTAAAAGGATTATTAATATAAGTAACTTGTTCAGGGTTGGGGTAAGATAATATAAACTAGGATTGTTTTATATAAAAGGATATATTTGAGTACCTATTATAGGATATAGGATAACTCTAAGATCTAATGAAGATAATGGGA
>LUGF01039005.1:512559-550026 GCA_001625245.1 Calycopis cecrops | reverse complement strand
GTAGGTTTAAGAGGCCTCTTTGTGATGATCATCAACACTCACCTTTACTGCTCAGGCTTACTCCCTCTACCTAGCCATATTTCATAGGAGCCTGCTAATGCAGCTTTAGATACCCGTTCTAAAGTAGAACTTACTGCAGTTCTCGACAGGCCAAGGTCTTTTAGTAGGTTGTAGAGAGATTTTGCTGGTATACCTCTCGCTCCCACTTCTACCGCGTATAAATTAACCGTATAGTCATTTTTGGTTAGTACATTTATTAAATTGTGGTATTTATTTGATTTTATTGTGTGGTCTTTAGGTATGTTTGTTTCCCATGGTACCGTTAATTCTATAAGGATGATATGTTTATTTTTTCGGGTAAAAAAGAATATATCTGGTCTAGATGACGAAACACCAACATCCTCTGGAATTTTATAGTGCTTTTCATACGTGTCCATCAAGATGATCCAATCAGGTGCAGGACCTAGGATTGAGAAGGGCTTATTACTCTTTGAATGTACAGATGAGCCTGCTTTTACAAAGCGAATTTCTCTTCTATTTATAGTCAATCCTTTTTGGGCTCTAGCCACCGAGAGACTAACAGCTTCACGTATGATTTGTAGTACTCTATCATGGCGACGTGAGTAATGACCCCTATCTAGAAGCACCTTACACCCCACCAATAAATGCCTGGCCGTACCTATTGCTTCACCACAAGTATAGCAAGATTTTTCAGAAGCTTTTCCCCATCTTACTAAGTTATTCTGATCTAGGAGGGTCATCTGGAAGGCATTTAGGTAGAATTTCAGTAAGGCGGGTGACCAGTCATGTAATAAGGTACGCCACTTCAGAGCTAATGGGATACAAAACTCGCCAATGGTTAACCACTCATACTGCATTTCCAGGTTCATTGCGTGCACTTTGTAATTGTCATTTTCGTCTTGTTGTAGAAAAGATTTTATAATATCTCGATCTTCCCTTGTCTTTCTCGAACCCAACCCGACTCTGTTTGCCTGAGCACCTGCCATAAATTGTTTGTGGAATTGAAGTCTTGATTCGAGCTCTATGGCACATTTATTTTTGGGAAGTGATGTGAGTGCATCATCTTGGGATTTCCCCAAGACATGCATTTTGGTAACTCTGAGGTGTTTATAGAGTTCTGATGGTTTCTTTAACTTCATACCAAAACTATTGTGATCCCTAAATAGCGTTGAGGGATCAGCCGGATGTGCTAGTCCGAGCCATAACTTCAATATCTTTATGACATTTGCATCTAATTTTGTCAGGAGGGTTTTACCAATGTCATACACAAGGAAAGACCAAGTCAGGCGCGATGTGAGATAGTTGTCGTATATCCAAACCTTTTTAATATTACTTAAGGGCTGTTCGTCTACCTTATGGAGGTCGTTCAGGAAATTTTCAACTACTATCTCTAAAGATGGTGTGCGTCCTTTGTAATCTATCTTTCTACCAAGAAATTCAAAAGGCACTCCTTCTGCAACGGTGGTAACCTTCTGTCCCCTTATTGAGAGTTCCGGGTCGTAAGAGGTATATTTAGTGTTCCGTCGACCCAGACACAGACTCTGGCATTTGCTTGGTTTTGCCCTCAGTCCGTCAGTCCATGTGCAGAACTCATCGATTTCATTTAAAAGTTTCTGACATTGTTGAGGATTCCGTGTCAGAATGGCAAGGTCGTCTGCAAAGGCTAAGATGGACTCTGTGTATTTGTTATTTATTTTAAACCGATAGCCCCATTTTTTCTCGTGGCTTTACATTCAAAAACAAAATACGAAAACTTAAAAGTTATTAAAAAATACTAAACCTGTTGATTAACTAATACAACAGTACCATATCTTTAAGCCAGTTCCCTATAGGGGTAGCCAAGTCTTTTTCTCAACGACCTCGTCTCGACCTCGTTAATTCTACTTTCATTTCCATTCTGACATACCCCACTCATTTCCACCCAAATCCGAAAAAATACCTGATTCATCATATCTTGTTGATGTAATATTATGTAATACATGTTACATTAACTAACCATTCAACCGCTTAAAAGATCGTAAAATAAAATGACATATTCGTACCAATAGTCTATAAAAGTATGCATAAGGAAACATAGCACTTAAGTGTGCCATATTTCAGTGGCCAATAAATTTGGCATAAGGTGTATCATGCACATAAAATAAACAACAACCATGGACTCCAAAGGCAGTACTAAGATAGCTCTTTATTGCCCTAATGTCCTTATCGTTTATGAAGAAATTTTAGGAGTCCTTGAATTTAACGACTAATAAAATAAAAATGTAACAAGATGAGAGGAGGCTTGTCAAAGTTTTGTTAAACTGACGATAACAATTAATAAATAGAATATTCATTATTTAATTTTTATTGAATTTAACGACTAATAAAATAAAAATGTAACAAGATGAGAGAAGAGTTGTCAAAGTTTTGTTAAACTGACGATAACAATTAATAAATAGAATATTCATTATTTATTTTTAATGAATTTAACGACTAATAAAATAAAAATGTAACAAGATGAGAGGGGACTTGTAGGAGTTTTGTCAAACTGACGACATCAATTAATAAATAGAATAGAAAGCCCTATTTTATGTTGTGTTTACAAATGCACCTAGTTGGGTCATAAGTTCTATCACATTCTTATTTATTACCTTCCGAACTTGAGTCCTCATTATATTGTTAAATGGAAGGTATGATAAACGAATCATCTGGTTAATTTAATTTGAATTGTAGCTCATATAGAATTGGGTCTAGTTCTGTAAGAGATAGTGCCACACAGTGTAATGTGACAGCTGTGCGTTGTGTTTGGGTGTTTAAGTAGCCATTGAAGGGGAAGGAAGAAGGAGGGCAATGGATGTCATTAGTCATGAAAATGGCTCCTTTTACTCCTTCCCCCTCTTATACATAAAAAAATAAGTCCGAATTGCTAACTAGACCAGCAATAAAACGCAGTAGCGCAGCAATACAAAGCAAACAACGACACAAGCAGTAAAGTATGCGTTGAATGAATAGCCGATGCGTTGCAGGAGATCGGATAAATGCGCAGCGCGTATTGCTGGTGATTCAACGATAATCGCTTCTACAGTTTACACGTAATTTATACATCGCACCGAAACCGCAGATAAAGCCGCGTGTACACTGGAGCACTTCACATGCATGTGACGTCATTGCTAGCTGCGCTGCATTTTTTTAGTATTTTTTTTTTTATGGTATAAGGGGACAAACGAGCAGTTGTAGCCATTTTCATGACTACCGACGCCCATAGACATCTGCATAGAGACTATACAGATGCGCTGCCCCCCTTTCTCCTCCCACCTCCGTGGGCCACCGGCTACTTACACACCGCACGAAACGCGACAGCACAGCTGCAGCGTGGCACTACCTCTTACTTATAAGAGGCAAACGAGTAGCATCGTTTTGACTACCAACGCTCATAGACATCAGCATTGAGGTTATACAGATGTGTTCCTCCCATTCCTCCTCCTCCCTCCAGGGGCCATCTTAAGAACGAACATGATTCTTAAATGGTCCGAGTAGGGGGAGTGACTTCTGCGCCATCTGCTAGGTTTGGTACCTGCATACAGTTCCAAAATAATCCAAGGCCGCTATACTTATTATGAAACATTTACATACATACAGTAATGGTATTTAGTGTGTTTTATCTGAAAATCAATAATCTACTCAGACTATGATACCTACTCGTATTTTGCATGTAATATCTCTTATTTTCTCTTACACTATACCCTGACAATGCGAGCTATGGAAATTCATACAAAACGAAAAACAAACATTAGACAATTTAGATACGATACAAACTATATGAAATATTATGAGGGTGTAAAGAACTAGTGTAGAGAATTAGTGAATTATTTTCATGAAAGTTTAATTCATCAAAAAAATTTAATCGGGGATTTAAAAACAGACACAAACAATTTTTCGTATTGTTGTATTAGGATGAGTTTTTTTTCTATAGTATGCATTCTTATTATGCAGATGTGTTGCTCTACTTATTCTTTCCCCCAATGGGCCCACGGCTACTCATATCATACGAGGTAGAGTTACCCCCCGCCATGCTAGCCTAAATCTGCTGTGCAACTCTTACAAAAATGGATAGTAAATAATAAAAACAATAAACTATATCTACAACAGCAAATGTGATAAAATGTTCATTCAATTATAGCACTACGAAATGCATCGTACAGTCACGAGCAATAATATGTATACACTTTAGTACCCTGTCACAATAACTTTCTTTGACAAGTAAAAGCAATATTAAGGAATTTCAAAAATAAAAATTATGACAAGGTACTAAAGTGTATATATATTATTGCTCGTGACTGTACATTCGTGAGCACCGACCTTTAAACGAAGCTTACATCTAAATTATTACGAATGGCACGCGGCAAACACTGGCCGTCGTCGGGGACAATCGTTTAGTGCGATTATTGAGTGTACCGTTCGTAGTGAAACGGGCGGCACTCGTGACTGGGTACTATTAGCTATTTAATGCTTGTATTACAGGCGATTCCCGAGCCCACTTCGTTGGGAGAACAAATGAGATGAAATATACTTTAAAACCTATCCTCAGATCATTTTTTTCGCTGGGGAATGCGTTTAGGCATGCCCTCATGCAGAGACTTTCCTGAGGGGTATGTGGGACTCGGGAACCAGGAAGCAGCTCCCCGTACCCAGTAAAACCCAGCGGTATTCCTTCTCGTCTACTGTAATGTATCCTCAGACCTGCCGAATGTGCATAGATATTTTTATAAAATGCGACTTAAAAGTTGTATGTCTTGCGAAGAAAGGTAATATAGTGAGTTATATTGTAAAGATGTTGAAAGCTCTGAGTAAGATTTTCTCAATACAGAGCTATCGATG
Source organism: Calycopis cecrops (assembly GCA_001625245.1). Lineage (NCBI taxonomy): Eukaryota > Metazoa > Arthropoda > Insecta > Lepidoptera > Lycaenidae > Calycopis > Calycopis cecrops. The sequence goes on along the minus strand of LUGF01039005.1, from coordinate 545,148 downwards.
TTTATATCACTCCCTGTAGAGCAGGGTTTCTAAACTTTTTGTAGTTACGGACTATCCAGAATTTAAGACCTCCGCGGACCCTGTCAAAGAATATTTTAGGAAAAGAAAAGAAACCTTGTTTATGCAGGTAATATGAATTATATTAAAAATCACTGTATGTACACATGAATGTTGAGGTATAACTGCCCTGCCACGGACCTCCCAAGGGGTCCATGAACCCCACTTTAAGAATTCCCGTCATAGAGGAAAGTAAGAAAAGAGAGCAACACTATTGTTTGATTAGTAATTAGCTCATATACCATCAATTGACATGGTCATGTATCTTTGACCCCCTTCTCCGCAAAAGCAAAAATATAATTCTTTTATAAATGGGCACTAAGTATTATTGTTTAGCATGTGCACCTGTATTTCCTCACATTATTGTGAAAAAAAAATTTTTTTCGTCATTCCAGATTGCAATACTTATATTATATCTAAGTTAAATTTCACCCAAATCCATTCAGTCGAAAAGAAAAACCTACATCAAAACTATCACATTTATGATCTCAGTAGCATAGCCAGTCACCGCCATGAAATATGGCCGTGGCCGCAATTCACTCCGGATCACTTTTATATATTATTTACGCCATGTCTTGTGCGGGTATAAGTTATGTCGTTACATGGGGTTGGATCTGCTTATCTTCGTAAAAATGGGACGCGGAAGAGGGGTAGCTCAAGGCTTACGTATCGAGGTCAAATCGAAAACGACCTGCGAAGAGGCCGCGTTAAGAGACTCAGACCGTTGAGCTTGTACATTTCGCGTCGAGTCAATGGAAAAATTTAGGGATGACGAGCGTTTTGTATTTAAAATATTGATGCGTGTAAAAATGAAAGTGAGAGAAAGAAAGTAAGTTTAGTAAGTGTGGCAACACTGCATGCGTGCATGCAGCCGAATTGAGAGACACGACCGCGAGGTACCTCTCCCTTACACGAGTCTGGCGCGCGGCGTAGAGTGATAGCTCTGCTGTCGCGTTTCGTGCGGTGTGAAAGTAGCCGGTGGCCCAAGGAGGTGCAGCGCATCTGTATAGCCTCTATGCGGATGTATATGGGCGTCGGTAGGCATTAATTGTCTCCGACTGCTTGTTTGCCCCCCTATAACAAAAAAAAAAGTGGAAGAGAGATAGACAAAGAAAGATGCAAGTGTGTGCGAGTCAGTTTAGAAGACTTCCGAATTGGTCGGCACTATTGGTTTGGTAATATTTACACACATGATGGCGCAATAAATGTAATAGCTACGATATCTCGTTTCATATGGATTGTAGGTAACTGGTAGAGATCTATGGTGAAGAAACGCATAGACATGCAGATGTCAAAGCATGCTCCAATTAAGTATTTGCCTCCGTATGCTCTAAAAAAGAGGAAGGAAACATGCTGTATTGATATATCATAAAGCTATTTATACAAAAACCTACCAAGTCAGTCGCACAGCGAGAGTTAGGCGTCATCATCTTCAGCCGGAAGACGTCCACTGCTGGACATAGGCCTCCCCTAAAGAGCACCAAAGGCGTCATATTACAAGATAATTCCTTCAAACTAAAACCTAAATCTTAAAGTATAAGCACCCTTTTAAAAAACATGAAAATTAATTTATAAAAAAATAATCTTTGTTATCTAGACTCAAAATATTTTGCCTAAAATAGAAAACCACAATTATTTCAGACCAATAAACTGTTTTTGTGGCCACTTCGCCAGTGACAAGCACAAACGCATGCAGATAAATTATTTGGAACCCATCTTTTGTGTTACCAAAACACGCAGTCGCAGTTCGCAGCAATGTTTTACAGAATAGACGGCCCAGTGCTCCCTTAATCGGGATTTATGGTCCTAAAACTAGTGACATAAATATGTCACACGAATGCCCCTAGCTTTTGATTGTGTTAAATTGAACCTTATTTATATTTTCGGACCTTTTTGATATAAAAATTATACTTATAAGTTGCTGTTTGATTGTAAATAATTAATTGAATTATAAAAAATAAGACAATGATAGTGAACGTAAATAAACAGAAGCTTTTAATAAATCTTTAAAAATTACACATTATCTTTATATATTTATATTAATAATTAAATTCATATTCCTTTTTAAAGAATTGCGCGAATAGAAGAAATTGTAAGTTTACAGTTAAGGATTATATAGAGAAGATGAACAGAATGTTGATATTTTAATACGTAATTACTGTTATTATTTTAACTAAACATAATAGAGGTATCTGTAAGAATGGGATACATACTACATTTAAACTCGTGTAATATTGATTTAATTTTTTCTTTTATAATTGATCTAATTTTGCTCTCTAGGCGATTACTAGTGTCATATACTATTTACATCCTCTATTTATGCGTAATATAAACTTACCATTAGCTGAACTGCTTGCAATCAGTTGCTTGTTTATCTCCTAAGTATTAAAATAAATGAAACATTTTAAGAGTTAATGTAATGCTAAATTGCGCCTGCATAATTATGTGGAACACTTTTGTATTGACAATCCAGTGTTTGGATGCTCACGAAAAGCACGGAGGGGGAAGGGAAGGAGGACAGTTCATCTGTATAACCTCTATGCGGGTATCTGTGGGCGTCGGTAGTAATGAAAATAGCTCCTGCGGCTCGCTCTCTTATACCAAAAAAAAAAAAAAACTGGGTCCATTTTATGACCATACAAAATCAAAGTATGTAAACTGTGTTATATATACGATTCGTTAGTTACAGTCTGTTTTAGTAAATAAAGCTATTATTTATTTATTTATATAATAATCATTAATAATTTGTTGTCTTTTACAGGTAAGTCTCGATCAGTCGATGACACAACCACGGAGGACCCATGTCTTACTGGTATGCATAGTTTAATACCTAACGTCACCATAGAATTAAATAGAATATAAAATAAATTAATAAATTTTATTTTCTATTTATGTTTCTATTATCAGTTTATGAGAGTTAATAAAAATATGAGCGATGCTTAAATGTACTCTAAACTACTCTTTAAAAGAAGATTGAAATCGCCGGTCGCAAAATTGTAAATTATATTAAAACTCTATAGTTTTCGTATATTTACGCGAATGTTGCTCATGATTAAGATTCTTTAAACGGATTCTATCGCGTTCGATGCATTTCGATGGAGTATATATCAGGGGACTAACGAATTGATAGACTCATTCATTGCGGAGGTTTTGTCATATTCTGCAAGTGGATATTTGCATCGAACGCGATAGAATCCGTTTAAAGAATCTTAATCATATTAAAACTCTGATTTAATTATAGCTAAAAGTTATATTTTATTTAAATATTTAACATCGATTTGATCTAATCTTAATGTAATGATTGAAGCCGTAATTATTAAATACAGCTTCAATGAAATTTCAAAATATATACAAAAAAATATATATATATTTAAATAGCGGCTAACAAAAATGTTAAAAATTAAGGGAATATAATATATTATCTTGTCATTGCAATTAAATTCATAATAATTACTACCGGGGATATCACTTTAGTTTTTTGTTTGAAATTATTGATGTTTTTCAACATCACAAAAAGATAATTTTAATAGTTATATGTAATTCAATTTAAGTATAATATTTTCTATTTAGCAATTCGTTTATTTTTCAATTGAACATATTTCTTTAATTGATTAACGAAAATATCTTTGTGTAATCCCATAGATCACATTTTATTTCACAAAGTTTTTAAACGGCAAAAGTATCTTAATAAACGTTTCACGTAAAAACTTCCATGTACATCGATCCCCGATATCTGAACTTCATTGTAGCACTTGTGAAACTTTTTGCTAAGTTTTATTGCAACTTATATTTTCTCAGTTCGTGCCATCGTTACGAGGGATCGTGACGGTCTTGATTAATTTATTCGGAGGGTATTGTTTCCTTTTTAGGCCTTACTTATCCGATCCTTTGTTTCTCTGTAACTCCTAAGAATATTAATTGTATTTTTTTCTTGACGCTTTTGTGTAACGGTGCCGTTACGTCTCGTGCTGTCTACGGCGTCTCTGCGTTAATGGGGCGTTCTTTGGGAATGTTATACATTAAGTTACGAACTAAAAAGCTTAACATTGGCGTGATAGCTATGATGTCACGTGACATTAATTGTGCGGCTTTTAAGGTGACTAAAGGTTACCTACTGTACGAGCCAGCGTACATGGCAACTGTAAATACATATCCAGTGGAAAATAGAAAATCATCTCATGGCATCCCATAGAAACACTGTTTCCGGATAAAAAATCCTACGTGTCACTCCTAGTTACTCTCTATGTGTGTGCCAAATTTCATGAAAATCGGTTTAGTAGTTTTTGCGTGAAAGAGTACAACAACAACAAACAAACAAAAAAACTTTCGCATTTATAATATTAGTAGGATAAAATTGATCTAATATCAATGATAAAGTAGTGTGTTATAATAATCACTCGGCAGATTTGGTTGTTTCATTCATAACCCCATCTATGAGTTATCATTATCAACATGTCACATTGTTCTATTATATAATAATTACAATTAAACTATTTCTTTACTATTCTTACACTTGTTTCTAATTTAAAAGTATAATCCTTCCAAATCCTTTAATGTTATGTATTTTCTTATTTTTCCTTTCAGGTCATTTCGCTCTTGAAATAATTACACCCTACCTTTAGCTTCAAAGCTTAATTTGTAGCTTTGAATTGTACATGGTACTGCTAGTTTTCAAAGAGAGTTTTCAAGAAAAAAAAAGAGTAGAGGAGTACTTCCATATCTTCTTTTCTCCCCTTTATGTTCCATAACAACAAGAGCACCTAATTGTAAGCCCGCAATTATGACTTCAGCCGGAGGCCGGCTAATGATGATGATGATGAAATATGACTTGGTCTTATGGTGTATACTCTATAAACTATTCCTATCTGTTGGAAACTATTATAAAATGTTGTTGATCTGCTTTACTCGTAGAAAGCGTACTATACTGCTGACATGGAGCTGTGCTAGCTGTCGAGAAGGTCCAATTAAAAGAAAGCAAGACCAAACAGGTTAATTCAGATGTGGGTAAAATCTTGTCTTGTCTTGTGGCGCTGCAACCTGACTTTATCACGGTAGTAGCTTTGCAAGCGGAAACTCATTTCATGTGATAAGTGATTCCAGGTTTCAATCTATGTCGCTATTAAGTTTCGTGCCAATCCCAAAATCTCCAACCGAAAAAAAAATCATTAATAATAACATTATCTAATATCTTATTTCCATAGAAGCTAACTTACCTCACCTTTCGCATGATTATTTTCTTCTACATTATACTTTTAATTTGAAATGTCTGTAAATAAAAGCATATTTCATTTATAATTTACATTCCTTATTCGGTTGCTGCAAGTTTCAGCAAGCTCGGCGCATTCACGTTTAATTAAATTATTTGAACATTAACGATCAAATGAACTATCAAGCACGCTCGAGCAATAGCCAGTTCTATTTACAAAAAAAGAAGCGTAGTTTTCTAAGCCACAAGCTCTAGGGAGGTAACAATAGGTGCAATCGCTTTGAACAGAATTTAACTAGTTTTGAAACTTGGCAGCATTTCAAGAATTAAGAGTTTGCATTGGTTTTATTCAAGTTTAAAATCTATTTCACATTCTCTGAAATATTTTGACCGCGTCCATGTTGTGGTGGGGCCGGCTAGGAATGTACTTGTGCGAATTAGTGGAATATTTTCCTTTCCAAAGACGTTTATTTTACTTACTACGTGGCATCGAAATAAAAAACTCTCATTTCGATGCTACGTGGTTATGCTTTTGACGTTGATATTTTGCGAAAGAGGTATGTTCACATTTTAAATATGCCATTTCTTTTTCGTTATTCCAGGTGCCATATTTGTGTCTATCAAATTTCGTGTAATCCTCCAATCACCAACTGAAAAAATCTCGATAATAATAATAATAATAATAATATTATAAATATTATAAAATAACGTATATTATCTAATACTTTATTACTATAGAAACTAGCTTACAGAATTCTGGGATAATCATTTAAGTTCCAATGATGAGCAAAATAGCTTGCAAAGTATCGCATTAGTTCTATAAAATGATATTGACATACAAACAGCACAAAATTAAGGTGGGAGGAGGAAGGAGGGCAACGCATCTGCTTAACCTCTATGCGAATGTCTATAGGCGTCGGTAGTCATGAAAATATCTCCGACTGCTCGTTCGCCCCCCTTATACTAATTAAAAAAAAAAAACAATATCTTTATAGAAACAACGTGAAAGTTCGCACGTAATAGGTAAGGAGTCAGCTTCACGTTAACCGTGTCTTGGTGTTGTGAATTTTTTACAACCCTGCAACAAAACGGGATGAAATTTCGGACTTGCTGTTGAAGCGTCGTTTCGGGAAATTTCCATACGGTATTCCGGTTGGACAGAAATTTCATATTGTTGTGTCAGAGGAGCACAGCGTTTTCGCTATCGAAATTTCAAAAATCGAGTTAGTAATCGATTACTTATTACCGAAAAACATAATATTTTTTGAATTGCAGATAATGATAATATGTTCTATTTTAATCGAAGGATGCAGCTCGACTCTCGACGTTGCGGCCAAAATGCAACGCCCGTAGTCACGAGTTGACTCGAGTCTACGCCTTTGTATTACGGCTGAAACGTCAAGAGTCGAGGTAAATACTTCGATTAAAATAGAACGCGATAAGTCACGTTTAAAGTATATAAATTCATATTTATATACTTTACAGATACAAATCGTGAAAACTTTAATGACAATACGCCCATAAAAGTTACCTTATGTTTATTTCCTGTATAAATACACTCCGATGCAAATTTAATACAATCATGTTTCGTTGTGCTATATTATATTTAAAGCGATAAAATATAAATCTAACAATAGACAACCCTGATAATATAAAGAGGAATACCCATTACCTTCTTCCTTCACTTATAAAATACTTATATCGATTTTATTCATTAAGCTTAAAATATCTACTTAAAATTCTCGCAGATACGCTTCTGTTTAATGTATCCAGCGCAAAATATGATACCACCTACGTGAATTGTGATGTTTCGAAATAACTTTGCTTCTCTGGCGAGTTTGCACCTTATACAGTGTGAGTAAGGTCGTTATTCGCTCGGCGTTCGTCAGTGACGTCATTTGCGGTAGCATCGCCAGGGAAAGGTGAAGTGGCGGGAATGTAGACACTTTAGCGAATGATTGTACACACCAGCAGTTTGTGTATTTCATTCAATGCACGAACTGTTTGACGGGCGAGATATGCCGCAAATATTTTTTCACTTTAATTTTGACTTCAATCATCATAGTCTTTGTATACTTTCAATTTTCTATGGATTGGTAAAAGATTGGAACGACGAGTAAAGTTATTTCAATGGGCATCTCGTTGTTCGCATTTCGGCAGCATCATCATTATCAGGTTTTATCATCATTATCAGATTTTATCATCATTATCAGGTTTTATAATCACTATCGGATTTTATTATCATTTTCTGATTTTATCATCATTATCAGGTTTTATAATCATTATCTGATTTTATCATCGTTATCAAGTTTTATCCACTGACCGCTACTATTAAACGTCAGGGTTAGGTTTTAATTACCAAGAAATGGGCAACATATTATGCCCATAGCCTACCGTCTTTTATTGCGTAGACTTTTAAGTAAGTTTTTTTTGTATTTCAAGCGATTTTGACAGACATGCAAATGGACAAGGAAGTAATTTTGTACAAAGGTTTTGACTTTAAGGCTCAGTTCCTAAAATATATAGCGGATCAACTTTAAATTAATAAATAAAACAAATTTGACGACCAGGCTGGCGCAGTGGAACAAGGCTCGGATAAGTGGAGCATGTTGCGTCAGGGGTCGCGGGTTCGAATCCCGCCTTAGTCATGGATGTTTATACCTATATGTATTTCTATATTAAAAAAATCTTAAATATATAAAATTTGTTAAATTTATAAAACATATTAAATATATTCTGTTGTCTAGTGTCCGTAACACAAGTTCTTGCGGTGCTTAGCACGGGGCTACGCTAACGTGGTGTGTAAAGTCCACAGATATTTATTTATTTATTTATAATTAATCAACCAGCGGGATTTATTTCGTGAAGATTGCTTGGCTCTGATGATGATACGTCAAAACACAATAAATCCTAAGCCTAATTTTCCGCTCCATCGGACATATACAAAGAAACAACGGTCAATTCTCAACACGTTTCGGATATAAAAAGCCGTATGTGAGTAAAATCCGGACTTCACACAACAGTGGGTAAAGTCGAGTTCACTGGACCGTCCAAGATCGGATATTACTCGCACATATCCCTACATAATAAGATTTCGAATAATACTTTTAGATGGCAAAAACATGTTACTTACGCCAGCGTCATGAATGCTGTTTCGTCGCAGCGGATTACATTGCAATATCCTAGATTCGTCTATCTAGAAATTTTAATATTTGCCATTTTCGTTCCGTGCGCATTGTTCGATTTCGTTCTAGATGTTTGCCTTGTTTGAAATTTTATTCATGTTTGTTTAGTGTTGCGCGGAGATTGCGATGGATGTTCAGGATTGGATGCGAATTGCGCGGCATCACCATGTTGACATGGAATATCTTTTTGAAGTAAAACTTCTATACGCTCGCTTGACTTGGGAAGTAAGCTGGCGAGAGCGTTACAAAAATCATACACACACGTCAATGGAACTTGTCATTCAAATTCGATTTTAGTGAATTTTTTTGTATATAAAGAATTTATATCATATGACATTTATTAACTACAGTAATAAATTTGTGTATTAAATCAATAATTAAGTTTTACTTCAGTTGTGTGGTCTAAAGCAGACACTTTTTTTACTGTGCTTGAATAGTTACAATCTTGCAACTATAGAAAAACTTGGGAATTTTTAATACAGGTCCTGCTATAAGCACGCTAATTATTTTTTTTGTGTGTAAATCATATTAATATTTATTTTGACAGACTGTTGACAGAGGACCACAAAAGTGTTATTTCTTTTAGATATAGGTACATTTAGTAAGAGGTAGTACCACACTGCATGCTTGCATGCAGTCGAATTACGCGGGCATGATCGGGGTGGCACCTCTCGCTTACACGAGACTGGCGCAAAGTGACAGTTGTGCTGTCGCATTTCGTGCGATGTGTAAGTAGGAGGCCCATCGAGATGGGAGGAGAAAGGAGGGCAGCGCATCTGTAGCGGATGTTTGTGTGCGTTAGTAGTCATGAAAATTGCTCCGACTGCTCGTTTGCCTCCTATACCATAAAAGAAAAAGTGTAAATTTCTTACTGTTTTCTCTGCCTACCCCAAAGCGTGAAAATGTTGTTGTTACGAAACATTTTTTTTTTCATACAAAAACTATCAAACGTATTTAGATCAAATTTGGGATAGACATAGAATAATGTACAAACTACGTTATATACAAAAAAAAAAATAAAAAGAATTACGAATTTGAAACTGCAAAGTATAAGTTAAGTACATAAATGTTGAATGAGACATGGCGTTCGATAAATTTTCTTGACAAGTCACAGCATGAGCACGCATGTTTGTGGCAGAGGGTGCTAGCAATATATGGGGCAGTTTTTGCTTAGTGGGCAATGTTAGGGGGGGGCCAGTTTGTCGCTCAATAATTCTCGCGTATGCTTAAATGTATGAAGGGTCCACTGACCATGGAGGGAATACGGTAAAGTTCATAGCTACATCTATGTGTTAAAATTCATCATACTTGCATCTAAGATAAAATTCATTGTAGTTACATCTTTACGGTAAACTTGATAGAAGCTGCCTCTATACGGTGAAATTCAATGTATTTTTTTATTTACTTAGAAAAGCACTTTAATGGTTTTTTGGTGGGTTTAGAGTTTGGGGAGTACCAAATTACGTTTCTAGCAAGGGCCAACAACTTGGTTAAACCACAGCGGGTCCTATCAATTGCCTTTGTTGTCGAGATGCCTCGCATCAAATTTAATTGTTGGTTCACTTATTTCAATCTGGGACTTCATTATCCGTGTCACATATTGAACTCCCACGTTCGGTTCTTAGGTTGAAATGAAATAATTATGTTTCTTTTTGTAGTCAAAAGTTTGAAATCAAAATTTACAACTATTACTATTGCTTCGGAAACCGCATTATGAAAGTTGTATCTGAGCTCCATCGCAAAATGACGGAGGTAGAGAGATAAACTAATGAAGATAGCTTTTGCCTTATATATTAAGTTATTATTTACTTTCTATGAGAAATTGCAATGCTTAAAATTGCAGCGGAATTGGGCTAGGACGAACGAGTTGCTATCTCTCACTCACGTGATACCTACCCCCGTGAAGTCGCGGCTACTCCGTAACGTTTCGTAACCTTTTAGTGGCCCGCTGTAGAAAACGAAACTTATGCAGACGGCATAGCAATTTGGCATCGGTTGTCATCAAACCGACTGCTTCGTCTTTCCTTCTTCTTCGTCACCTTATCCTATAAAGAAAAATTGAACTCATGAGTTGAAATAGCTCCGGAAACCCATTACAATTCATCAATACGATCGATTTTCTCCGCTCCGTTGAACCGTTAAATCGACAGTTTGTGTCATCATCCTGAATCATATTAGGTGTAACTGCAATTAAATAAATTTTGAGTATATATTTTAAACTCTAATCAATGTATTTTAAATTTCGTTTTTGTTGAACGGAACGACCGACAAAAAAAAAGGATTACGTACAGTACTATACTGTATAATGCTCTCGTTTGTAAAGCTAATTTGCCAAATAAAAAAAAATGATAATTAAAAATATGTGCCAAAATAAGGTACCTTATGTAGAATCAAATTGCCTATTCTTCTAAATTTGTTTTTATGCATTTATTCTAAATCGCCTAGAATTCTCGGCGATAAAGCGTTAATTCTACTGACATTATAAATGGGAAAGTTTGTTTATTTGTTTGTTTGTTACTTCTTCAAGCAAAAACTTCTGAACCGATTTTCATGAAATTTGGCACACACATAGAGGTAATTTAGATTAACACAAAGGATTGTTTGTGACCCGAAAAAATGTTCCTATGGGATGCCATGGGATGATTTTCTATTTTTCACGGGATCGAAATTTACGCGTGTGAAACCGACGGGTGTAGCTATGTTCACCTTAATTTAAAGATGTATTACTTTTCGTAATATACACGTATTCAATTTTTATGTTGTTTACATGAAAGATTACCAAATTAATGCTACTACATGTTAAAACCGAGCATACTATAATTACCGTCATGTCAGAAACAGCTACAGTGTTAAAAACTGTTTATTGATTTTATTTCCAATATTTTATTATTAATATAAAAGAACATTGGCGTGATAAAGTTCTAGAAAGAGAAATGTGGAAAAAATGGGCGCAGACCTTTTTTCAACAATGGGACACAATAATATATTTTGGCTTTATATAATAATAACTTGCTGTACCCTGCATGCGTTGCGCCATCTGTCGAAAATTCATCGTACAAACTCGGAAACCTTTGTGGGTTCATCAACAACAACTTTGGTAAACATAATAACACGATCAAATGTATAGTTTACGATTCTATAAAGAACATACAGACAAACATTCATTTTTATATTACATAAAACTAGCTGTACTCTGAGTGCGTTGCTCCGCGTGGCGTCATGTATCGAAAATTGGTCGTACCAGCTCAGAAACCTTTGTGGGCTCATCAACAACAACTTTGCTGAAGACCATCACCTCGTGATCAAATATATAGTTTATGATTCTATAAAAAACATAAAGACATTCATTAATTTATATATATTAAGATAATAATAATAATAATATAAGTATAGTTACAAAAAGATAATAAACCCCTATATCATATTTGCACCGCTTCAATGTACAAAAAGAAGATTATAAATAAAATCTACTACCAAAAAGGGCTACTGGGCGATAAAAAGTATCCAGAAACCCAATCAACACAATAGTAAATCGTAAAATCAATTTACCGACATCGCGAAAATGTTAACGACGACATTCACCGCTCGGCTGCAACCAAACACTAAATCCGCCGTATAAACTTTTATAAGCACCAAATGTCCAACTGTTAACTGCAGTCCGTAAAGCCTTTATGCGCATACAATACGGTTCGTTTCACTGTGAACTACCGAAGGAGAGTTTGCAAAGTAGTTATTTATAGAGTTATATTATGAATTTATTACCGTTGGCTAGATATTGGACAGTAAATTTATGTTTTGGCGTCCATAATTATTTATATTTTGTAGTTTAAGCGGTTGAGAATGATAGATGGTAGTCTATGATGGTTTAACTTTTATTCGATTTGGACAACATTTAGTGTTTATTGGATGTAATAGGAACATGAAACTTCTTACCTTTGTGGACCTTCGTACCTTCGTACCTGCTGGTGGTAAATACCTACACTTTTGAGGTAAAATAAACAATCAGTAAAAAGAAACTTAAATAATATTATGATAAAAGAAAAATTAAAAAAGACAGCTAAAAAGCATGTACGAAACTTTACTTTTTTTTTACCAAACCGTTTTGGTACTTATTAGAAACAATTTCTATGTTACCTATCTAAATAAATAGAATGTTATTGTCATTGTCTGTTATCTTGTATATCCTGTTTGTTCTCTCTTGTATTGTGTCCGAATAAATGTTTTTTTCTTACTTTCTTTACTTTGATCGCTTGACTTGTATTTGCTTACTGAAATAAAAAAACTTCAATGAAACTCAAAATTCCACGCCTACCACAGCGATATGTGTAAATCCACAACTGCGCGGTTCTAAATCTATTTCTTACCGCGTATTACAATTATGTGGAACCAGAGGCAGTTTCTACTGGACTATTGTACTGCTTGTTGTGCCTTGATATTTCTGATCCGATACGACTTAGACTTCTTCAAGAATAGAGCATAACATCTTTCCTTTCAAGGCAACGGGTCTGAAAGACCTAATTTTTCGGATGTCTATAGGCGGTAGTCAACACCTGTTTGTTTGTCACATAAAAAACCTAGCTGCTTTACACACCTATATATTATAATAGATTTTTTTTTGTATTATATATAAAATATTATCATTTGAATAGTTTAATATAAAACAGGTCCGCTTGTTTGCTACACAGAAACCTTGCGAAGGCACGCGCAAGACGCTGCCCGCATAAATCCTCAGAGCTCCGGTTTTCTACAAAACAAGGCAATTTCAAATGCATCTAAAGATTTTTATAAAGTACACGGACTTAGACATACTTGGCTGCTGGGATTCGTAACGAATTTATGAGTTTACTGGCTCGTACATGAACATGATAATAAGAAAGCATGTTCCAACACAGATCGTTCCTAGATTTTATTCCCCTCTGTCTAAAGTGGTATTACAATTTTCGAAATAGTATTTTTTATAGCAAATGAGCACGATCCATATGTATTACTACCGACGCCCATAGACATCCTTTCTCCTACTCCCTTCATGGGCCACCGGATACTCGCACACTGCACGAAACGTGAAATATTAGAAATAATAAAAGTATTGAGATGATAATAATTTGATAGTAATTACTGTTAGAAATATAAATATGCTAAAAATATTACCATGCCTAAAAGCAACGCAAAGTGTAGCACGGCTACATATCGGCTACGAGATCGTAGAGGCGCTACACATCGACTACGGAACGTAGCAGCGCTACGTATCGTTACGGAGGTATAATGTACCTTATCCCTCCTTGGCATCGATATCCGTTGAGTTAGAAATTTAATATCTAGTATGTTACATGTTTTTTATATTTTGTTATATAAGTATTTTGTTTTCAAATAACTTATAGCAACTGAAATTTTAAATAAATTATGTTAAGGCTTGAAAATAATACTGTGTATAGTTAATGGAATATATTGTCACTTCTTGATGAAAATTCATAATGTAGATGATATATGATTAAATAATACACTTTTAATACTTTTTATTAATAAATTACATCAAATACAACCGGCTTTGATAACTTATCACCTCTCATGAAAATTATATTATTTTAATACAATTAGGCTCAATAATGAAAATTAGGCTAAATATATTCGTCATTATTAGCCTTCATCGGTCCACTACTGTACATAGACATCCTTCAATAACAATTATAATAATATCAGTGAATTTAGCACACCACGTTAGTCTAGCCCCATGCTAAGTACCGTAAGGACTTCCTACTAGACAACGGAAATATTTATTTTATGAAATTTTATATATTTCAGATTTTTATTATATAAATACATATTATAATACATAGATGAACATCCATGACTTAGGCGGGATTTAAACCTCCTACTTACATTAATCCCGAACCGGCCACTGCACGTAGGTCATCTCCCCAACTGGTGTATAGAAGAGCAACACTGCGGAAAGCCTAACGCGATCTCTGCCCTAGAATCTTACCGACTTATCTACCTAAATAAATAAATTAAATTACAAAAAAAAGATCTGAACCTTTATAATATTCGTAGATTGAAAAACTTTTGTCGTTGTTGTCTACATTACTATTATGCCTTTGGTTGGCGCATGAACCACGCCACATAATTTACAACAAAGACAAATGAGTGTATTAGTCATTAAAGTCGAACCATCAATTCATCGGTGCAGTATTCATAGCCAAGTAGGTCACCGTAACCGCGCACGAAGTTTACGCCAATACCGACTCTATTTACATTGACAAAAGGTTCATTTTACATCGTGTTCTTATCTATGGGGTGCGTTAAAAAAACGCGACGCCAGTATCAGTGAACTTGCGGGGGTTTACGAACAAAAGACGGCGCTGCACGTTTTTATGCACCTGCCAGGTCATTGCTCCTAGAATAATACCACATTGGTTCATATAACACACCGCTGTGTGGTTTATCAAGCGTAGTGTAAGTAGCGGAGATAGGAGCTATGCATCTGTATAGCCTCTGCGCGGATGTCGTATGATGTATAGGTGGCGGTAGTCATGAAAATGGCTACTACTCCTCGTTCGACCCCTTATACTATTTAAAAAAAAGATTCTTATTTTTTTAATGAATGAACATCAATAATTTTAAATGAAAAATGATCATATAATCAAGATGGTTAGGATTTACAGTCAGTCGTGGATGGAATTTATATAATTACATATACATATTATTGTAGTTATTCGAAGGAATATAGATATCACATACTAAAGTTTACTATGATCGAGACTTTTTTGAAAAAAATATTCTTTTTAATTTTTATTTTTTTTATGGTATAGGGGGGCAAACGAGCAGTTGTAGCCATTTTCATGACTACCGACGCCCATAGACATCTGCGTGGAGACTATACAGTTGCGCTGCCCCCCTTTCTCCTCCCACCTCCATGGGCCACCGGCTACTTACACATCGCACGAAACGCGACAGCACAGCTGTCACTTCACGCCGGTCTCGTGTAAGCGAGAGGTACCTCTCCGGTCGTGCCGGCCCAATTCGGCTGCATGCAAGCTTACAGCGTGGCACTACCTCTTACAAAAATAGCTGGTTACAATATCAAAGCACCCATACTCTCACACACGCATACGACGAACACATACACACACGCACACACACAACGAAAGCATATTTATGAACAAAAGATAAGAGAGAGAGAGACAGCAAAAAAGATAAACAATAATTTGCAGAGCAAAATATATTGCGTTTCGTTCGTCGCATTTTACGTGTTCTTCGTTATGATGTATGCAATGTAAATTGCATGCATATGCATAGCATTGCAAATTCACTGTTTAAAATATGGAATATTGCAAAGAAGTTTTAATTACATTCCAAGCTACATGAATATACCATGTCATGTATATTCTATCCAAACTTAACGACCGTGTGTCCCAGATCCGCGCGAACTATCTTCACATGAAAATATGAATGATGCGTCGCCTCGAGTCGTCGACCCCAGAATCCACCATGATTAAAATATATTACATACTTTTAAATTTAGTTACATTTCACATGCAGTAATCACATTTTAATATCATGTACAGTCACGAGCAATAGTATATTATATACACTTTAACACCTTGTCATAATTTGTATTTTTAAAATTCCATATTATTGCATTGACTGGTTGTGACAGGGTACTAAACTATAGCTCGTGACTAGGTACAGTCACGAGCAATAATATGTATACTTATATATGTAAGTCAATTAGCTTTATCAGTCCATAAACACTTTAAAAATTATGAAATTTGCTGCTAAAGAAAAAAAATATACATTGATTATTATTAATTAATTAATACTAAAAAATTAAGTAATACTAAAAAAGCAATTAATCGTACGCATACCTAACATATCGCGCGTCCAATTGAGATAGAACTAAGAACTCTAAAATATTGAACGTATTAGTACAATCAAACTTGGCGAAAATGTAGTCCCACGAAAGAAAGTGGCTACGAAATATAGTACGAGACTGGAGTAAAGAGACAGCTGTGCTGTCGCGTTTCGTGCGGTGTTAGTAGCCGGTGGCTTAAGGAGGTGGGGGGAGAAATGAGGGCAGCGCACCTGTATAGCCTCTATGCTGATATCTATGAGCGTCAATCTGCTCCAACAGCTCCGACTGCTCGTTTGTCTCCCTATACCATACAAAAAATAGACCCACGAAATGTACACTATGATGTCACGATTTTATCTGCTTGTGAGAGTTTGGAAAGTTCTGTTTATTTCTTTTTATATCGCTGACCAGTTACACATCCAAATATTTTTTTATTTTTTTTTTATGGTATAAGGGGGCAAACGAGCAGTCGTAGCCATTTTCATGACTACCGACGCCCATAGACATCTGCATAGAGACATACAGATGCGCTGCCCCCCTTTCTCCTCCCACCTCCATGGGCCATACTATATACTCTACTTATGGGAATGTCCACATGATCAGTAGACTTAGCGAATTATTTCTTACTTGGCCGCATAGATAAACCAAAAACCTTTTGTACAACATGTAAAAACAATTAGTCGTACGCACATAACATATTATGCGTCAAATTGAGACATAAAAAACTAAGAACACTCCAAGTGAGTTACGTTGGACGTATTAATACAATAAATCTCGCCCACAATGGAGTCCTAAGTAAAATGTCTGCTAAACATAGCCATTCTATGACAACTATGCTGTCGCGCTTAGAGCTGCTTTTGAGAGTTTCGAGAGCTCTATCTCTCTCTATGTATATGTGTTTCTCTCTTTATCATACATACTTCCTAATTATGTGAATAAGGCAACAGTTCCGAGAATATTCTGATTGTATGGACGCCCATAGACATCAGTAGACACGTAGCAACAAATTTCGTAGTTAGTCGATTAAGCAACTAAGTATAAAAAAGTTTGTGCTTTAAACCTCACAACTGAAGTAAAACCTCATTATTGATTTTCATTACCGTAGTTACAATAACGTAAAATGTCAAATGATATTTATTTTTTAAATACAAAAAAAAATCACTAAAATTAAATTTTAATTTTGAATTTGAATGACAACTTCCATTGTCCCCGCCCGATGTGTGCTTTTTTGTAACGCTCTCGCCTTCTTACTCCCCATGTCAAAGGAACGTATAGAAGTTTTACTTCAAAAACCTACCTACCTTTTGTACAGCATTGAAAAAGAAACTATATTTAGTCGCACACAACATATCACGTGTCAAATTGAGACATAAAAACTAAGAACACTCCAAGTGAGTTACGTTGGACGTATTAATACAATAAATCTCGCCCACAATGGAGTCCCATGAAATAAAATGTCTGCGGAACATGGCTCCGAAGTTTCTTGATTTACGGCGTACGGTATCGACGTTTCCTGCATTGTCGTCGTTATTTTTTTCGCTCGAACCGGACTTTATTATATTTAAGTTCGTCGGTTTGTGATTAACTTTTGAGTTGAAATAGAGTCGGCAAAAATGATAGGTAGCTTTGTTTTTGGTATGTGTTTCTATCGTTGCCAACACAATTATATAATTTTTTTTTAAGAAATTTTTAGTATAAAACATGATGATTGATAGGTTGATGATTATAGTAAGCATTTAAAACAGATACTAAATATTTGTGACGTACATAATATTATAGTATAAATACTATTTTACAAACTCTCCCTTAACGTACAAGTAATATCTAAGTTATAATGTTTTGTGTGGATTGTTAAATGGCTCTATTGGAGGATAAAAGGCGGAATACATTGGCCTAACTATTATATCGATGGCTATATATTAGTCACACACTTAGTTTGCTTGGTTACCCCATTATAGTATTTAAAAATATTTTTTATAGGAAGAAACAAACAATCCACAAATTATAAAATGCTTGTGAATAATGTGGTTTCGTGGTTGTTACTTAATTAGCATATTATAACCGCATTCAACCGCCACAATTATATTATCAGCTCTATGTTTTGTAATATCTGTAATAGTAGCAATGCGTGAGAAATCATACATATATCGCACTAGCACTATCTCGCGGCTTTACCCGCATTACAAATAAAACCACACGCGACGAAGTACTAAAACGACGCTTATAAAATACCTATAGTACATCATTTTATTTATTAAGAACACAAACAGTGATTTATATCTACATTACAACTTCTTAAAATTATTTATATACCAACTATTACATGTTTCCACATATTGATGTCTATGGTATTGCTTCCTAAAATCATTAGAAAAGTAAAAAAAAAATTAAAATATAGAATAAGCGTTATGTCACTTAAAAAACAATGTTTTGGCAGCATGGCCTCTGGTGCTTAGCGTGTTAAAACAGGAACGAAAGAACAACAAAACAATAATGTGTCACTTGTCACTTGTCATAAGAGGATAGAAGGAGCCCAAAACAATTATGAGGAAGCTTATTAACATCGGTGGTCAATAAAAACCTTATATTGCTCGATTGGATCTTTGTACCTATACTAGTCGACCCGCATCCACTTCGTTGGGAGACAAGAATAAAATTCTTCAAAAGTGATATTACTACTAATCATTATCAGATAGTACATTAACTATAGTCCATGTTATTACCTGATAATGATTAGTCTAATATTGAAAGGAGGATTATTCCAATTATACAAGTAGAAAGACAAGAAACGAGAAGACAAATTCATAACTTTTAAGGCATTATTATGAGAACGAGAGATATCTCCTCATAATTATAATCATCAACGTTCGTTCGTTCAATGAACGCCGAGACGATTTATCTCCTGCTGATAGCATTCATATAATATTGCTTGTTTGAGACTGTTTGTTACACCTATTTGTATTGTCGGCTCGGGACCACCGCTGGTGTAACCCAGTCGAAACGTCGAGCAGAAGTATATGTTTTGGCTAGTACATTTAATATCTTATCGTGTTAAAACCCGTAAAGTACAATACATATAATATTGATTAAATATATAACATAATATAATTATGATCACTCGCTCAATATATTACAATACCAGGGATGATTGTGGTCGCATTGAATGCGGTTGAATGTGCTAAGTGACAACCATTATTTAAAATTGTTTGCTAGTATTTCATAGAATATATAACATACTTTTATTTAGTAAAAAAATTATATCATATAAGACAAGAATAATATAAATTTCCATCAAGAAGTTCATCAAGGAGACAATATATTTCATCAATACTTCGTGGGGTTTGTGAAAATCCGGTGGTGGGGGTAGGAGATAGGTAGGTAACATAGTAAGCACAATTAAATCGGTGACGTACAAGCGAGGGGCAACGCCCTTAAAATTAGCTAGACTATTACCTACTTGGTTTTGCAGGAAAATACGTTTACGTACTGCCAACGGTCCAAAGTGGGTGCCGGAGTGTGCGGCTGGACTGAATACCCACTAAAACCCCTCGGGCACCAAAAGCCGTCTATAATGAGTATACCGAGGTTACCTGGATTTTTCAGCAACAAGCCAGCCCCACATAAGGGGACTTCAACAAAGAGGCTGAAACACCAAATCTAAATAGGGCCCTCTCCGACGTCCGGGCTATGTAATGGGGACATGCTACAACACTGATCCCCGGCCCTACTTAAGGAGGAGCATAATGCCGACAACGCATGAGAGCACGAAAAAAATTGCTTAAAATTAGCTACAAAAAGAAAAGCGAAAAAATCTTAATCCTCAAAATTATTGTGAACAAAGCGAAAAATATATTTTAAAAATTAATACTTCATATACAATAATCGTGAATGAAATATGACAT
This sequence comes from Calycopis cecrops, assembly GCA_001625245.1. Classification (NCBI taxonomy): domain Eukaryota; kingdom Metazoa; phylum Arthropoda; class Insecta; order Lepidoptera; family Lycaenidae; genus Calycopis; species Calycopis cecrops. Next base: position 524,949 of record LUGF01039005.1, on the reverse strand, counting down.
TATGCATGCAAAATGCCCGTGGAAGATGATAATTTGAACCCGCTTGAGTTCAACGACCGGCTATCCACAGGTGGTTGGAATGGAGTCTAAAAATATAATTCCAAATGTAGGAAATCGGCAAATGTGTTGATTGTTGTGAATGTTTTGGAGGTTTGTAATTTGATATAGTATTGTAATATAGTAGTGTACTGATCCGATTGATCCAATACTGAATAATCTGTCATTCAAATGAACAATTTTTTTTTTCGGAATGGACTTCTTATAAACTTAACGCTACCATCGTGCATCGTCTGTTCGTGGAACTGGTGAAGACTATTGTGTCTTTGGGCTTAGGGAAACTATAGGGGGACAGACCCCCCTTTTCCCGCACCTGGGAAGAAGATGTGCCGGATGTGTTTGTGGACGTAAAAAAAATGGTTTGTTACATAGATTTTTTTATAGTATAGGGGGCAATCGGAGCCATTTTCATGACTTCCAACATCAGGGTTATACAGAGACATTGCCGTTCGATCCCTCCTACTCCCTGTATGGGCTACTTACATATAGCACGAAACGCACGCGCAGATGTCACTTTAGGCCGGTATCAAGTGAGTGAGCGGTACCACCCAGTCGTGCCGGCTCAATTGGGATGCAATGCCGCTTAGCACTACCTACTATAGAATTATGGATTGCAGGAACACAAACTCTGAATATGCGAATATGTACGGGCGTCGATAGTTATTTTAAATGGCATAAATTAAGTTTTTGCAGGCCTATGTCAGAAGAAGCACACAACTTCCTGATCGTTTGAATAATACATGTAAATACATATTATATAATATGCTGATGTACGTAGATTTATATGTTCACTGAGTTAGCTACGACTAGAGCCTGAGAGCCTTGAATTATTCTAGCGTATGAGGAATTGATAGCTTCGGCTTCCTAACTCAAATAACACTTTTCATTTTAGGTCTTATAACTGCAGGCCATATTATAACTCGTTAGTACTATTTGTAGTAAATATAATAATAATAATATCTGTGGACATATCATACTACGTGCTAAGTACCATATGGACTTGTGTCACAGATTAATAAACTTGCTTGTGTTAGGCTGCGTCCCCGACGGCAGCGTCTTAAGCGTTTCAAGGGACCATGTGCGCAGTGTGGGTGGTGCGGGGGACGCGGTGTTGAAGACTCCAGACGGCCATGCACCCCGCACTGCCTCCCGCGCTGCCCACGCCCCCAGCTTTAAACGCTTAAGACGCTTTAGACGCTTAAGACGCTTTAGACGCTGCCGTCCATGCCGCAGCCATACGAGTACTAGATAACCGAAATATATTTATCTAGCTGCGCCCTGCGGTTTCACCCGCGTAAATTTCGATCTCATGCAAAATAGAAAATCATCCTATGGCATCCCATAGGAACATTTTTTCGGGATAAAAACATCATATGTGTTAATCCAAGTTACCCTCTATGTGTTTGCCAAATTTCACGGAAATCGGTTCAGCAGTTTTTGCCTGAAGGAGTAACAAACAAACAAACTTACACACTTTCGCATTTATAATATTAATTAAGACATGTTTTATAAATTTATGGTTTTTATATATTTAATTACTTCATACATTACTTAAGTATGAAGTAACATATAAATACGTAGATAAACATCCGAAACCTAGGCGGGATTCGAACGCGCGATCTCTGGCGCAACATGCTCTACTTATACGAGCTATTACCACTGCGCCTGTCGCTCATCAAGTGTTTAATTACTAGTGTTATCTGTAGTTGTCGAAATATAGCCTTTTGTTATATAAATGAGACCTACATGTGACTGAAATTTTAGTGAAATTCAATTGAAAGACGACCAAAAATGTAGGACGCGGATGAAACCGCATGGCACTGCTGTGTAATAAAGATGGTGAATTGAAAGTCGTAAAGTGAGAAGTGAGTAATTTCAATTAAATCCTTTTAACGTCAGACCAACTCGTAAAGGTTTTTACGTGCCGTCACCCGCAGGAGTCTGTAATGGATTGCACGACATTATCGCTTCCTATGCTGCCTGTTTGATGATCATCATCATAATCTATCGCAGTCGTCTGTTGGACAGAGGCTTCTCTCATAACATGCCGCTAGCCTCGCTGATGGTCATTTCTTGATGCTTTTCATTAATGTCAAATGAGTGTTTGTCATCTGATTTTATGTGGCCATTGCAAAACTGACACACTGGCTCATGGAGGTGGAAGGAGGAAGAGAGAAAGAAAAGCAAGATTCATTTATTTGTGACATACATTACATTACCAAATCTATTACTAACTACAAGTAATATAGATTTATAAAAGGTGTCACAAAATGGTCCCAACCCAGTGTTTGTGATTTAAAATCAGCACTGATCTTCCTTTGGGGCCATGTGGTGAGATCACGAAACAGTTACACACACACAAGGAGGGCCACACATCTGTATAATGTCTAAGCGGATGTCTGTGGGAGTCAATAGTTATGAAAATGGCTACGACTGCTCGTTTACCACCTTATACTATAGAGAAAAAAAAAGAAACTAAAAAAAACTCCATGAACAAATTTTTGGATAAAATTTTCGCTTGCGGCCGCGACCTGTGGCGGTCTGTAGGCAGGCCTATTTCCAGCAGTGGACGTCTTGCGGTTGGTGATGATGATGAATTCTTTACACGCAGGTGATCAAATTTGTTCTACAATTTCTTTGTCAACTCGTTTAAATTTCTTCTAGCCACGCACACTAACTTACCTAAGATATTTTTACAATAAACCGACAAGAATTTATAAAAAATGTCATTTTGTAAATATCGTTTACAGAGTGCTCTAAATTTCATTTAATACATTTTGACAATGTAAATGTAATATTCCCCGCAACTTCGCGAATATTACATTTACATCATACGTCGGGTGAGTAATGAAATGTTACTTCAAAGAGAAAATGTATAGTGAATACTTTAGGGCTACATCATAAAGTGAATAATAAACGGCATAACTTTAAACGTGCTTAACCCTCTACAGCCACCACTTTCGCAACTTCTACACAGTAAGCAATTCCTGCAACTGCATTCTCCGATACAAATTTTTATGACAGGGTTAAATCGAATAGCTATATAATATTTTTAATACGAGGTAGTGTCACGCTGCATGGAATATGGATGCGTATTGCCGAATGGGGTCGGCACGACCGGGGAAGTACTTCTCGCTTACACGAGGTCGGCGTAAAGTGACTGCTGTTCTATCGCGTTTCGTGCGATTCGTTTTTATGGTTTAGGGGTGTAGGGGTGCAAACGAGCATTCGTAGTCATTTGCATGACTACCGACGCCCATAGACATCCGCATAGAGGCTATTTATTTGCGCTGACCTCTTTTCTCCTCCCACCTCTAAGGGTCACCGGCTACATACATACCGCACGAAACGCGACAATTACAATGTTTGTACCTCTACAATTATTATGTTAAACTCACCTTTTCAATAATCATGGTAATTATTATATAATGGATATGCAAATTAAATGAACAACTACAACACACTTCAAACGGCTATGATACGGGAATTGTCGAACCATACTGTTATAGTGTGACAATGACATGGATAAGATCTTACTTGCGATGTGTTTCACTACAGAATCTTATTTTCTCAACTTGCTGTCATTCCGCATAAATAATTTTTGTATACTTTTCTCCATCAATATTAGCAACACATCACAATTCTTTTATACGTATAAATGAATGATCAAATCTACTAAACTATACTTTGATTATAATTACACTTAATAAAAAAAAATAATTTCAAAAAAAAAAATTTTCAAACAAACGCATACAATAAAAAATATTTCAAATGAAGTTCACACATTTGAGGCCTTTCAATGGAGGCGTTACAAAGGTCGAGATTTATATCCATCTCTATTTGCTCATAATTGCAGGTCCGGATTCTGACAAAAACATCCACATATCCGAACAAACAAGTTGCGTCACGTGCGTAAAACATTACCCTCCTATTTCAAAGGGAAAATGTCACTACCAAACGACCGGCTAAGGCGTGCGCACACTATTTTTTATAGCCACTACGAAAATTTACTGTTAGTTTTATTTTACGTGTTCATAATATTGTTTTGTTTAAGGTATAGGGAACAAGCTTCTCGACTCCTACGATAACTAGTGGCTAAAATGTGAACATAAGTTTCACATTTTAGCAAATTTTCGTTTGTATGTATGATGTGACATATTATGTCAACATGTCATTGTCTCTTGCTTAGTGTTTTGCTAGCACTTAATTTCTAATAATATGAGCAATAGAGTCCGTTACATTCAGCGAAAGTGCTGCCTCTATGTTTCGTGCACGGTCCTTATTCTCTGAAATAATAATTTAGCAAAGCTTACTCAGACCAGTAATTCCAGCGGAATACTTCCAGTAAATATATGTCTTGTAGAAATTTCGATACAGAATTATAGATAGATCTATAAAATCATAAAAATAATACTATTATTAAAACATATTATTCTGTTGATTTATTACACGAGATTCGCATGCCCTGAACCCTGTACCTGTACTAAGTATGGCGAGGTTTTGCGTTCAGAAGCACAATGACGGAAAGAAATTAAAGAAGAAATCTTTAATTTCTTTCCGTCATTGTGCATTGTGCGTAAATATTCATTAGATTAGAAATGGTGATACATTAATCTATGTATGTGATCCCGGGAAGACCAACATTCGATCTAAGTGAAACTTTTTTGTAATTAAAAACTATATTATGACATGTTATGTCATCGTAACTAACGTAATTATATTTTTTAACCTTTTTTCAACGCTTGCAAGAGACTTCATTCATAATTACGTGTGACTTATATGTATATCAATGTGTCAAATGCATGGTAGTGTCTGTAAAGTTTTATTTTATAAATAAAAGTACTTTATAAACACTATTATTAAAAAATATTAGCCTTCTGAAGTGCAGATGGCTAATATTTCTTCTTCCTACAAGTAAACTATAAGTGCGCCAAATATCATACTCCTCCGTCCGCGCAAGTTTTTGCTTTACGTATTAATATGTATAGATTATAATTAGATAATACTCAAAGGTCTGACTCTACTGACTGACATCTATCAACGCTCAGCCAATCCGTATATCCCAATGTTTATGACGTAGGCATCCGCTAAGAAAGGATTTTTAGAAATTCAACCCCTAAGGGGATGAAATAGAGTGTAGTTTATATGGATTTCTTAGAAATTAATCGAGGGTAAAACAGCGGGGCACAGCTAGTATGCCATTAACTGGATAAATACATTCAAACCCGCGACATCCGGCGTGACATTTGTGGCAAACTCACTAATGCATCAATTGGTCGTCAGTAAAATTATACATTGTAAGGCCAAAGCTACTATTATTTCATTGAGCATACTTTGTGCAAGTCTTTTTGATTCGATAGGGCTCAAGTTAAAGTAGGGTATTACAATCGCACATTTGGTTACTTTTTGTAATAAAACTATTTAACAGATTTTATTGCAGTTTATTTAAGTATTTTACAATGATGTTTCAGGAGCTTTACATCATCATCATCAGCCTATTTTCGTACACTGCTGAACACAGACCTCCCTAAGTGCACGCCATTGAGCTCAGTCTTCAGCTCTCCGTCTCCAGACAGAGCCAGCCACTTTACGAATGTCGTCACTCCATCTAGCTGCAAGGCGTCCTATGCTACGCTTGCCTAGACGTGATCTCCTCACTAGAACCCTTTTACTCCATCGGATGTCGGTTATATATTAAGATTTATAATTATTTAATTGTTCCAATTAACGCAAAATGTACTTAATGTATCTTGGAGCCTTGATAAAATCCATATTTTTTTTTAAATAAAGTTTTTTTACAACCTCCCTGGTCGTGACGGCCCAACGGCTACATGGATGCAGCGTGGCACTACCTCTCGCTATAATAGCATAACAAACAACAAACAAACAAACACACAATAGCAGCATTTTCAATATCAATATTTGGATAGTTTGCGCCCGCCCTATACACAAGTTACGCAACACATCACTCCCATATTTCACGTTTACAGGCGGAATGGCGTCTGTTTGTCAAGGGTTACAGTAATGGAGCCTCCGGGGCTGCTTAATCCCTCCCTGGCCCTTATGACCTCTAATAGAAATTCTTTTGGTCTCCCCGTATATGCTTTAAAGCGCACCCCTATAAATTACGAAAGGAATCTCGTAATGGCTTTAAAAATCAAACTGACTTAGTAAACTTCCAGATTGTGATATCTTTTTTTCTGTTTTTAGAGTTTTCCTGTTAACCGTTTTATAACAAAAAAATCATATAAGTTATTGAAATAGCTTGCTTATTAGTACCTAAAGATATACTTATTTCATTGAGTAGGCAATGCACATATTTGTTAAATGATGTAGAATTTATTTAATATATAAAGTAATATACAATATGTCTTTATATACAGTAAAAGTATGATAAATTGAAAATCAATCCTGTCGTAATACATCACGCTGAAAAACTCATAATATAACATACTTAATCTACTTTTAGTACTTTTTAGGGTTTCACGTGCTAAAAAGAAAAAACGAAACTCTTATAGGAATCCTATGTTGTCCGTCTATCTATAGGTCTGTCAAAATTTTTTTCTCTGCAAGGCGTGAAAGGATCAAGTTGCAAATGTCACGTACAGGTGTAGTGCTTCTTGAAGCACAGAAAAGATCATACCTCCCGCTGAAACTATACCTCTCGGTACGGAACCCTCGGTGTGCGAGTTTCATTCGCACTTGGACCACCGACGCCGAGGAGTAAAAATTGCAACAAAAAGCATTACTGGAATCCCGAACAGAAGTTCTGTCTTCTTCTATCTTTATCTCCCTCTCTCTTTCGAGCTGAAGCTTAGTATCTTGTTAAAGTTTTCTGGTTACTCGTGGCATAACCATCGGTACGAAGCGCTATTCCTGTTGTTATTATTTATATGATAATACTTACAGAGTTCTTGTACGACACTGTAACTGAAAACTTTTATTCCATCTGATATTGAATTAGTTTACACGTTTACGTATTGCAATGTTATACGCTGATTTTATGGTATCCCATTGGAATATTACATATCTGTCATTTCAAGAGGTAGTGCCACACTGCATGCTTACTTGCAGCTGAATTGGGTCGGCACGTCGGGGGTGGTACCTCTCGCTTACACTAGAGCGGCGTAAAGTGACAGCTGTGCTGTCGCATTTCGTGCTCTGTCCCATAGAGGTGGAAGGACAAAGTAGGGCAGCACATCTGTATAGATCGTCTATGCGGATGTCTATGGGTGTCGATAGTCGTAAAAATGGCTCCGAATGCTCGTTTGCCCCCTATATCATAAAAAAAATATATCGGAACACTTTATTGCCTTTTTGTGTGTGTGTGTGTGTGTGTCTGTCATAAAAATTAGTTCAGGGGTTTAGACGTGAAAGCATACAAACGGACAGCCAGCATTACGCATATGTAATAATATTTTTCTACATAAGACACGATTGGCTGCTGCGGTCGCATAAAACAAAAATATTAATAGACATCGAACATTTTGTACATCAATAAAATCTTGCGCTATTATAAAAATCAAAATAATATATTAGTAGGTAATAAATCCTAACGAAACAGAAAGTATAAGCACCAGTTTCAGTTAACTTTCTTGATTATGTTCGATATAATGATAATTCCGAAAGTGACCTTTCGATATATTATATGATACGGACAATTGAACCTTGTGTAGGTCGAGGGTTACCTATTTGAGCATTCCACCAGACTCAATACGTGTATTAGTATTATTGATCAAACACATGGTACAGTTTGTTATATTTTCGATATTATATAACTTACATTAACCATAATAAGGTATCAGGTTTAAGCGAATATTACTCATTACATTGAAACAATTTTAATGGATTTTATCGCGGTTTATTTGATTATTTTACAATAGCGAAGTTTTGGGAGCTTTAAGGATCCATAACCGTAATTACTGTAAAGCAGGGGTTCCCAACCTATTCTTAGCCAGAGACTGCTTTTATACAATTCTCGATAGCAGGGACCACAGCCTAAGTATAGTTAAAATATCTCTCATCTCAAAGCATGGTAATAAGCGGCCCGCTAAATTTAAAATCATATTTGCGGACCACATTTTGGTTTCCGCGGACCACTGTTTGGAAGCCATTGATGTAAAACTGCTGTTATGTCGGGCTTGTAAAATAAGTAAATAAACCGCGATAAAATCTGTTAAAATTATTTTAATATTACGTTAACCATTTTTGCTGCCATAATAGGCAAAGGAGCCATTGAGCTTTTTGGTAAATACCGTCCATTAACTTACGCGTAGCCAGAGGTTAAGCAGTTTATTATCTTCCCCCCATTACTCCAACGTGCTGTACTTACTTTACTCACTGTCTCGCTAATCGATTAGGTACTAAACAAATTATATAGGCATTTGGTTACGTAAAAAATATACAACCACTCTTTTATGTAAACAAAATACATAGCCTAACTTTTAACATAATGCCTCTTGTATAGTAATGTATAACCAATCGCTCACTTCAGAAAATCTTAACTTGTTTACATAACAAGATGTAGACACTTGTTTACGTAACAAAATCATTGTTCACTTGCATAATGAGCAAGCCATGTTTGTGCTTAGTTGTACTATAGAAAAATTCAATATTAGGTATAAATATCATAACTTTATTGATAAGTTATGAATCGAGCTCTCTATAAAACTACTAATTCACCCAGTTCGATATTGATAGATAAACAACAACTCTACAGCACGTCTGTTTGCCAGTTACGTAATGGGGTAGCTATAGACAACTCGATATCTAAAACTATATCACCCTGGAGTGAGGCCATCACTACGCCTAATTTAATCGACAATCTAAAATTTAATGAAGACTATAATGGATTCGCACATTAAAATTCGGCCAACGTCATCTCAAACAAAAACGCCGGTCGATAGAGTTTCATTTGGTGTAATTTCAAAATAAATTAACCTAAGTTAACCGTAATAACAGTTAAAGACTTCCAATTTGGAAGGCTACCACTTAATACGAGGAAAGCGATCGGGCTGCGGGTAACAACCCTAATAGTCGATATAGACGATAAATTTTCCACGTCCGTGACTAGAGTTGGACTTTGTACGTTTTTACGATGTCGACATATGGTTCAAGAATCGAAATCGTGGGCGATTTCGTCGGGAATTATTGGTTTGTTCTATGCTATATGTGGAACTCCAAACAATATTAGTTAGGTTGTGTTTGTACAGAGAAGTTATTGCTGTTTAACTATAGCGACGTTGTGAGCATTCATAATAACAAAGAATACGTTAGGATGGAATTTTATTGTGTATGTCCGGGGTTGTGATTTATATAGTCGTTAACATCATGATTAAACCTTATAGGTCCGATTTTATATATCCTATTTTCATAAACCATGACGACCTGCTACTCACATTCATTTCGGATGGTTAACGCAGATTTCCTGCAGGTGTGTTACGCATTTGTGCCATATTATAATACTATGACATTAACTAGTATCAGTACCTCACCGGTCGTGCTACGCAAAATTTTGCTGAACTGCAGCATGGTTTCACCATTTACAACACTAAGAAAATATGTTGTTACTAAAATTTGATTGAATTAGTCACACGATAAAGCTACTCAAAATTTTCAGAAATTACATGATCTAATTTTAAGTGTTCAATAAAGTACTTAAATGTAGAAATGTAGATTAAAATAAATTTAATTTTCTTTTACTAATCGTATAAACTATAGTTTCAATACATGATTTTAAAATTTTATTTTCTATGCTTCACAGAAAATAATAAAATTATACCTACCGTGTTGGCAATGCGAAAATATTGTGATTTATTTTGACGTCAGTTCAAATTTAATTGGCAGATGTTATCAGTGTTCTACCTATAGGAAACAAAATTTCGAGACATTTAATATGGATTTTATGTATGTGTAATTTAAATGTTATGTAATTCAAAATTATCGATAGAAGGAATGTGGGAAACGGCCGTATGTAACTAACACTTTACTTATTGCCAATATGATTACAACATGACGTGTGTAATTATTTATTTATATTTATGTCCTTTATCACGACTACCATTACAGTTTAACCGAAAAAAAATCGCAATGTAAATAAAAGTAGTGTAACACACTAAAAACTGTAATTCTACATGAATTGTGACGAGCAATCATAGCCGTTATCTTTATAATTATAATAAAGATAGCGGCTAATATAATAATAAATATTTAGTAAAATATGTATATGTAAACAGCATTGATCAGTGTTGCTGAATTGCGACCAGAAGTACTATTTACTTACTACTATGTAACTGTTATGTTACGAGCAAAATAGTCGAGAACACTAATATTTTAAGACGTCCCCGACGACATATTTACCGGGGTAATAAAAACCTAACAGTTTATAGTAACGGCGCCCTACTCGTAATATACGTGGAAATCAAACGTACCTGAAATTGAACTTTATCGCCCGCCCGTCTGTCCATAATATAATGTGCCGTAAAACGTCAGCGGAGTTTTCTTTACGGCAACATTTTTATACTTGTTCATTTTTTCAATTTTTTTTATAGTGTAAGCGGGCAAACGAGTCGCTTACTTGTGACTCGCTTAGACGATACCGGCGTAAAGTAATAGTTGTGCTGTCACGATTCGTGCAGTGTGTGAGTAGTCGGTGGCCCATGGAAGTGGGAAGAAGAAGAAGGGTAAGAGCACTTTTTGGGGAGTACTACGGGCGTCGATAGTCATTAAAATGTCTCGGAATTCTCGTTTTCTGGCTTATAATATAAAAATAGAAATACTATTTACTTACTATGTAACTGTTGTTGTTACGAGTATAAAAGTCGAGAACTCTAATATTTAAAGACGACCACGACGACTTAATTACCGTGGTAATAAAAACCTAACAGTTTATAGTAACTATGCGTCCTATTCTTAATGAACGTGGGAATCTAACGTACCTGAAATTGAACAAGCAGGCGAAACCATTTTAATGACTACCGACGACCATAGACTATCTATGCTGATAGACATCAGCATAGATTTGCACACATGCGTTGCCCTTCTTCCACATTCGACCTTCAGGACCAACGGCTACTCGCAACCGCATGAAACGGGAGAGCACAGCTGTCATTTTACTCCGGTAACGTGTAAGCGAGAGATACCTCCCCATACGTGCCGGCCCAATGCGGACACTACCTCTTCCTAAACTAATCATATTCAGGATTTAACATATAAATATATCAATTACACATTTACAAAATGTATTCCTCAATCAATATATCTCAAGTACATAATACAGACATAACTTAATTGATATATTACCACACAATAGGTCTCCCTTAAGCTGGATTATGTTATTGAGCCATCAAAGCTTATTAATCGTTATTGCAATGAAACTAAGATATACACTACATTATATACCTAGCTTCTAAAAAGCGATATATAAAAATCCCGTGTATGCTGTTGCACTTACTGTCAAATAGTGCTATTAACTATGTAAATGTATTCCATTGTTTTTAAAGATCGAATCAATTGCTAAAGGAACACATGAAAGGCGGCTGGCGGGTTTCTTAGGGCAGTTTGGCCTGGTCACCTACACAGATCACTGTTAGGTTTCCAATTAGTATTGTTGATTACGAAGACGTGTATGAATCAATTTTCTTCTAATAACTTGTCTAAAATATTGTATAATGTTATAAGTTGACATTTTTAGGTTTTATACAAAGATGTCTAAATGACAATTTTGTCAACTGTTTTAGCTATAAAGATGTTTATTTTCTTTATTTTACTTAAAAAAATTATCACAACTACTATTAAGCAATAGTATTACCTACAGAAGATATCTGATTATTATCATGATCATTTCCTGGATGGCGGCATTACCTAGTTGTCACATGGAATAAATAAAAAACTGTTACTTATTTTAATATATATTTTATTTATTCACTGTCATAACACAATAATATATTATCTACAGATTGTGCTGGCGGTCGGATATTGTTTTCATAGCAAGCCCAGCTAAGGTACCAATTAATTGACATAATGTGGGCGCAGCAACCTACTGTCCGCTTTCCCACTAAACAATTACAACAATAGCCTACTATGGCTTCCCTTCCCGTCAAATTATTGTTAATTAAAATATATACAAAAAAGTATGTTTTGACGCCCAAACAAAAACAACAGTCTTTAATTTTTAAACCTAAACGTCAGAATGACATATTATGTTGCCGTACGAAATAAATAGGATTGATTCTTTGCATAGCAAAGAATCGATCACAAGAGACAATATATTATAATTAAATAAAAATAACAAAAATAAGTAGTATCGAATATACTTATGTATGATATTTATCA
>LUGF01039005.1:480356-503119 GCA_001625245.1 Calycopis cecrops | reverse complement strand
GTCTATGAGATGACTAAGTTCTTTTTTTGAATATCCCATGGTCCGGAAATACGGGTGGCGCCATTTATCTAATGCGTATTTATTTAGTCCAAAGAGGTAGTGCATCGCTGCTATTGAATAACATTAGCGTTTGTACAACTAACTATGTAGTTTGTACTATATCAGTATGCTAAGTAAATCTAACTACTATAGACGGCCATAGACATCCACATCTTCAGTGTTTGTGTTCTCTGCTTCCCCCAATCCTTCATATTGGCCGAATTGGGCCGGCACGACCAGGGTACAAGAACCTTTTGATTCCACGATACAGGCGTAAAGAGAAAGGAGGAGGAGCTGTGACAATTAAAACACGCCCTTATATCGCACGTTCCTATTTTAAATAGCATAAAGACATCCGTCAAAATTGCTCAGAATTTTCCGCGCTCGCACGTTACAAATTGTGAAAAATCGCTGTTTCTGACACACATCCTTTTTAGCGCAAACAGGCCAAGTTGGGCAATAAATCTTTTTAGTACATTATCCGCGAACTAAAAGGTGGTTTTTAAAATGAATTTATTGTGAAAGTTCCCCTCTGATCTCGCGCTTATTTCTTTAATTAACTGTATACTACCTTTTTGTGATCAAGAATTTGTTGTTTAACGACCATATTTTATAAAATGCAATAAAAAGAATCTTGTTCAAAAGTATAAGGGGCAAACGAGCTGTCGGAGCTATATTCATGACTACCGACGCAAATATACATCCACATATATGTGTTGTTTATCCAGGCATCACACTCCGCACGAAAAGCGACAGCACAGATGTCACTACGCCGGTATCTAAGCCGTAGGTACCTCCCCGGTCGTGCCGGCCTATTTCGGAACCATACATGGATGCACAACGTGTCACTAGCTACTAATATAACTCATTTTAATACCTCGTTCCGAAAATCACTGCCAGTACTGCTCAGACTGAACTTGTACAGCTGTCAAACCTAGAGGCTAGAATTTCGACAAGTGACTAACAGTAAATTTCGGAACGCAACCACAGACTTTCCTAGACTGTATCAATCGAATAATGGATGTCGATGATGACAAAATTTAAACCCTGTTCGGAAACAATACGAAATTACTGTTTGAGTTTCCGAATATTCGTTATTCAACAGAGTCTGATGCGATTGGAATGAATCAATAAGACTAATAGAATTAACCGCCATGTCTGCTCGCTTGTAAAACACGCTACCGAATATAATTCAATTGATTATTATCAATTTTGCGACAGTAAACAGCGACTGTATTGAAAACCGAACGCTTTGTCGTCTCTCGTAACAGCTAATTTTTTCCGCTTTTACATTTAGTAATTAGGTAATTTTAGTAATACGCCTCGCTTTATCACGTGTTCTTTTACTTATAATATTCTATTATTTTACTTATAGCGCCTCGATGTTTTTGAGTGTTTTTATTTTGTGGAAATATGGAGGAATATATTATAATACCTTAACTATATACTACGTAGAAAATTTCAGAATTCGGGCCTTTTCAGAAGAGTTCGACTACAAGCAACATATGAAGAAGTTTTTGTATTACATAATATTACAATTTTATAATATAATACAATTGTTAAGTTAATATATAAATAAGTTAATATGCATTGACTATTATAATGAATAAAACAAAAAACCAATATCATAGCAATAAACATTCTAAAGAAAATAAACTAAATGATGGATATTTACGACGATAACTTAAACTCATTATAAAAAGGTATCTAGAAATTATCTTTCTAAAAATGACTGCCCAAAGAAAAGGTTTGTAGATAAAGAACGACAATGCAATGCATTAGTTTTTAGCGACGCCGATTTTCTGAGTCCTAAACATTTAGTCAAACGTGGATTTCTTGTCAAATGTTACCACATATCGCCTATAAACTCTGCGGCAATGTAATGTATTGTAGATTTATTTCCATTGCAGAGAATAACTAGTCTCCGTTTAAAACTAGAATTGAATTATTACTCATCCTTACTTATATTAATTTATCTCCGTATTCCAAATCAACAATGGGATTGTAAATTTACTTTAGCAATATAATAAAATTTGTAATTGGTTTAAAACATTCTGTAACTTCATGCTTGACCCCGTTATCCCATAACTCACCCTAGGTAGTTTTAAGGGTAAATTTACATTAATATTTTATACAGGAGAAATTACGCCATCCCTTCAATCCAAACTTTGATCAGCAGTTAAATTATTACCTTTTCATTTGAGATTGTTAAATTTAGTTACAAACTTTTATATTATGGTCGTAATTTTTTTTTATGAAATGTAATCGAATCACTTATAATTTAGCTAAAATAACCTTAAGTTTAAGCTAGAAAAAATCACCTTATTTTGTGTTCGCTAGTTAATTAATGATTGATTGTATAGCGTATTATTTCATTTTATTAAGCATTAAAGCTCTAATATTATAACGTACATATTCTATATTTTCAATATTATTAATTGCATATAATGTTTGCTATTATCCAATTTTATGCTAACAGCAATATATAAATATTTATGAAACGTATATTATATTATTATAAGTTAAAATGGTAAATATAATTACCATTTTTACTTCTAATTTTATCCATATTTTCAACAGTTTTATAATAATATGCTAGCTGACCCGACAGACGTGGATATGTTGTCATGAGACGTGGATACCGTGTAATGTTATGTGGCCGAATTGTCAACCCGTTACTTTACTCTAGAATTGAGTATTTCAAGACGAGATACAGCATTATAAATATTAATAAATTATAGCCAATAATTATTATTTTACCCAAGACTAATAGCTATAAATAACGAAAAAGTTTCATTAAAATTCAGCCAGTATTTTTTGCGTGAAAGCCGCGCTACAGACAGGCAGATTGCCTAAGGAGTGGTTTTTTTTTTATAGAAAATAGACACAATAACTCAAAAACTAAAAACCTAGTTTATTCTACTCTCGACAAAGTAAAAGTATTATTCCAAAATGTATGAGTGTTCCACATATCAGAAGGATTATTTATTTCAACCGTCGTTTCCATGTCTTAAACCTTTAAGGAACTTTCGAGAACTATTACATTTTAAAATCCAACTGAAACAAAAGCGTATCAAATCCATCCTTCACGTGAAACACGTAATATTACAGTACCTAAAATTTATTATTCTTGATACTAGAGCTAAATTTACATCATACATAAAACATAGGAACATTCCAGATTATTTGATATTCGCTACAAAGTTCTGTACGTGGTCGGTGTACGAACAACTTACCAACTTCTCATAAATCTTGCATACTCCGCAGTCCACAACATTACTCTATCTGAATTTAGTAAGGATAAGTGATCCCGGATAAGCAACAACTGGAACTCTATCAATCTTTGTTGTTTGAATTTTTAGCAGCTTTACAATAAACTGTTTGGTAGTTTGTTCTTTTTGTCCAAAAGGCAGTGATGGATGGATAGCTTTTTCTGAATTTAACTTAGTTTAGACCGGAATAAAATACATAATAGTGCCTTCAAAGGTTGGCACACATATTTCTCAAAATTTTTTACGCCTGTTCCTTAATGGCGAAGGCTGAGTACCAAGTGCCACTTATCACGATCCTTGCACACTTGCATTACCTCCTCCACATTCCTAGCTCTCTTAATACATATATGGCGCTTGCGAAGACTAAACGCCACCTTCGGACTGTGCCCAATAAGTCTGAACACAACACATCAGTCTTTCTCATGAATCTACATCCACATTTGCATTGTATATCTTTTTTGTTATCTAGTACCCTTTTCATCTGGCATTCTTTCTACATGTCCGAACCAACGGAGAACCCTTTCTCATCTTTACATCGACGCTTCCTTTTGTATTTCAATTCTATTAGTATTTTACTGATTAAGAAGTATATCGTTATACATACTTTTTGCTGTTCTCTCTTTCTCTTTTTCATTGGAATCTCACACACCAAATGAAGCAAGACTGCATTGCTGCTTCTTTACGATAGTTGCAAGTAAGCGAGAGATGGCTCGACTGTAAGGGCGATAGCACACATGCTACTTTTAGCGTCGGCGATCGGCGATTTTGGGACTGCATCGATGCTGCGTCACCATTTAGCGACTCTCTGCGTTCAGTCTCGGAATTGCGCGATTTAGCTACTGCTCCTATGCTTAATACGTAATACTCCAAAGCTAAATTGCCACATGGAGCGTTTTTAAGTGTGTGGAGCGGCTGGTGGCAGCATTCAGATTCTAAAAAGCGAGTAAATCTTCGATCGCAAATGCTAAAAGTAGCAAGTGTGCGGTGGCTCTAATGTTGTAAGAATCACCTAAAGTTTTTGTAAATTGCGTGTCATAAACAGTACAATATCCCCAAAGTTGATTATTATCACCATAAAAACAGGGGCACTCATAATACATTATGCTTGATACTTTTAATGACACAACTCTTAACTGTAACTTATTATTCTGCTTAATGAAGCGCTTACTCAGGAATGGGACCGCGCCCCCGATGGGTATTCACGTCGTAGTCCTTGTAATTAAAAAAAAGACTTCCGCGCCATAGCGGGGAGCATATGTAATTAGATTGTTGAATCTGTTTTAATGGTGACATGATTTTAGTTATTCTTTCTTTAGTCCTGATAAATTGACGAAGGTTTTGATGATTTTGTGGATATTGTTAATTAAAGCGTAGAATATAAAAGGCAAGGGTTGAACCGGTGGGAGATTTTATTGTTGACGTTCAAAAAGTAATTCCTGTAATTCTATTTTGAATAAATACTTTTTGATTTGATTTGATTTGCACAAATCATCTTTTAGTAAAGGGCCACACGTTGCTGTGGCAAAAAAACGTCGCATCCATCGAAATAAAATAAGTATAGGCTATGTCTTAAGTTGGACCAAATCACACGCGTTTGCCAATTTTTATCAATATCAGCTCAGTCATCACACGGAACGCACAGCTCGTGTAGGCGAGAGGTACCTCCCCGGCCGTGCCGGCCCAATTCAGCTGCACGCTTCCAGCGTGCCACTACTCAAAAAGGCTGTTTCTGGTGATGCCAATGAGTGTGGGTTTTCATTTGTCATCACAATAATTGATCGAATTTTACTTAGCCCTAAGGCTAATAAAATTAAAACAAAATACGTGATCATGATTTACTTTGCCGTCACTTTACAGAAATTCGCTGCAAATTTTGACATAGCAGACCATCAAGAACGCTCAAATTCAGTTGAATTGCCAACAAAGGCAAAGGAAATGTTCTTTTTTCCTCCATTCTTGGGTAATCGGAGCAAATTAAGGACATAAAGACTAAATGAGGTCGCGATTTCTGTCAATTGTCACCGTCCAAGCGATGCAGCGCCGACTAATTCTGGTTTCATTGTGGCTTTTAAAAAAGGTTTTTTTTTTGTGTGAATAAAAACGTCCCACAATCGTGCATTTGGAATGTTGTAAGTTTTTAAAATATTCTTTTCATTCCGTTCTTTAGATTTTTCGTACAATGTAAGATTTGTTAAACGACTGCCGCTGTGCGGATATCTTCTCTTAGATGTACAGTAATAAGAGAATATACGATTTATTAAATTCATGAATTATATCGGTCAGAAGTATCAACAGAACATAGAACAAAATTTTTGTATGTAAAATATTATGAAGACTTATGTTTAAGCCAATATTGTATTTGTTTTATACAGTGTCTTGAGTAATTAATGCTTAAATAGATCGAAGACAGCAAGAACTAGTCGATAGTGAGATTACAATCCGTATTAAAACTATTACCACCATTCAAACTACATGAAGATTTTATGGCTCAGTTGACGGAGTACAAGATAATAGGGTAGGAATGTCACGAGCTACGTAAATGAGGGGCCTGGCATCAAAGTATTCGCAATATCCGATAATAATTACTTCCGCTCGTGTGCTATCGTTCAATAACGGCAGCAGACATAGTTAGTTACCGAGCCCTGAATGCCAGTGATCTACCGTTTAATACAAAACAGACGCAATTCGAAATACATATCAATATGCCTGTAGAATATTCATATTATAATATGATTATTACTGTATGATAATCGTATTATCATATGAATTTTATTGCATGAGGAATATAATTCCTCATAATTATGTATTAACAGAACATATTTTTTTCAGTGGACATACAGCAACCATTTAATGACTATCTAAGCTCATACACAGTTGAAAAGTGGTAATGCATTACCTTCATTTCGTCCACTCCTCCATTCTGCCACCGGAAACTTACAAATCCATTATTTCCAGGTTACGGCGCAGCGGTATTATGTGTGCGAGATGTCCCTAATTCCTACGTTTAGTTTATAGTACAAGAACCTATAAAATGAATACCTCTTAAAGTAACAAGCTATTTGAGTTTCAATTAACAGAACCGCGTCATTTTTCCGTAAAAAATAATAACATGAATAAAACTGTAGATTTTTTTTCTTTGTCTGTCTGTTGTGCGGCTTTAACGCAAAAACTATTTGACGGATTTTGATGAACCTTTTTTGTTATGTATCTATTTTAGTCTTCTTCAACTATAATTTATCAATATATTATATTAATAATAAAATCGTTATTCAGTTTCTTAATAAATAATAAATAATGGTAATGGTATATAAAATGTTCACATCGTCTGTCAGATCAGCTAATACAAAAAAAAAATACCTTCTCTATTTTGGACACACTACTGCATTATGACTATTTTACAAACGTCAAAAACAACGCCATCTACCGATAAAAGCTACTCGGTCGTGACGGTTTGGCGCTGCGCCTGTTTTTCTACACATTCTCAATGCAGCGGATTTATGTACCAAGTATCTGTTTGGCGCAGTGTTGAAATTGGCGTTTTGTCAATAAATTCATTTGCGTTAAGACAACAAATGGCTAATACTACAAATACCTACTATAGACTACATATACACGCAGTTATTCCCGTTGCATTTTTTGTTTTTTGTATCATTTAGTGACAAAAGACCAGTTCAAGCCTTTTGACATACATAAATAGCATCGTGGTAATACCTATTGTTCTCCTTCCGTTAGATCAATGGGCCACCGAAAACTTACATACCCTACTAATCACGACGTATGTCGCTTTAGTGTGCCTCTTCCATTTGTAAAACTGGCAATGATTAAACGAATTTTCAAACGTGCATAATAAATACAAGTTTCAGATATTACCATTGTGCATTGCACCTCTCGCTCACACGATACAGCCTTGAAAAGGATAGCCATACACTCTGTTTTCATGCGATTTGTGAGCATTATGTCAATGGGAAGGAGGGCAATGCAACTACATAACGATTAATCAAATCTTGCGCCACGGTGTGACCGTATTGAGATTTCGCTAAGATATTATTATATATCAAGCCTTAAACATAGGCTGTATTTTATTTATATACTAATGCTTGCGTTGCCATGGCAACTTATCGGTCAATTCATCGTGTCACAATTTGCGGGTGAAACCGCCGAGCTACATAGCTAGTTATATCTATAACTTAGATGATGTATACTTCATCTAAGATCTATAATCACTAGTGATCGCCCACAGCTCGTAATTCGATCTAAGTGAAACTTTTTTATAATTGAAAACTAAATACCATATGACATGATAAGTCATTGTAACTACGGTAGGTACTTAGATTGAGTGGAATTTTCAACAATTGCAAAGGACACAGAAACTCCATCAATAATTATGTGTCAATGTATCAAATGCATGGTAGTGTGTATAATGTTTTATTTATTGATTTATTGTATTTTATAAGCATTATTATTGAAAATTATTAGCGTTTTGCACGTCTTCTACACACAAACTATGTGTCAAATGTCATATTCCATCGTTAGCGAAATTTTCTTAAAAAGAGATCCAAAGGTTTTTTTTTTTTTTTACGGAGGGACCTCTTACAAGTCGGTAGCATGGTGAAACACTACCATTTGACTGTTCATCGGACTAAATCCAAAGAATTTGCTTTACGTATTAATTTATAGATTTGGTAAGAGGTAGTGCCCCACTGCCTGCTTGCATGCAGTCGAATTGGGCCGGCACGACCGGGGAGGTACCTCTCGCTTACACGAGACCGGCGTAAAGTGACAGCTGTGCTATCGTGTTTCGTGCGGTGTGTAAGTAGACGATGGCCCATAGAGGTAGGAGGAGAAAGGAGGGCAGCGCATCTGTATAGCCTCTATGCGGATGTTTGTGGGCGCCGGTTGTCATGAAAATGGCTCCGGCTCGTTTGCCCTCCTATATCATAAAAAAAATAAAAATAAATATATATATATATATATATGATGACTCGAAATCTAAAAACGAAATCGTGGGTATAGCTAATGCAAACACTTTCATGTCTACAAAATTAGACTTTCGTTGAAAAGATAATAGAATTAGGGCTTGTTTGATAATGTAAAGCAAACTTTGATAATAAGCAATTTTTGAGCTGACAATACGAAGTTGCCTTTTGATATTTTTCACCTTTTACTGTAGTGAAAAGAGAATATTTAATTAGGACTAATCTGTTCCCATCGAAACCTTTGCGTTTGGTCAAATAATTTCGAAAATAAAACGTTTTTTAAATGTTAATAGCATTTAAAGTTCAGATGACTTTCATTGTTGGGCGATTTAATTTAGGTTTTATTTTAAGTTGTTTGTTTCATATTTTTTTTATTTTCTTTACTCTAATATTCTGTACTTCATGAGCTCTTAAAAATTAGACCCTCACTGATTTTAATGAGACTATAACAGATTTTTAATGTGATTAAGCTAATAGTCACTGGAGCATAAAGCGAGTGAAAAAAGTATAAGGATTGTGATATGTGACACTCTGTTCTCTTTGCCAACCCTGTTCGGGTATTCCTGTGAAAATGTGTTGTAGTCGTAACAAATAAAATGATTAATGTTATATTATATAGAAATTTTGAAGAGAAATTTTAGCAGAGCAGTGCAAATTTAAAAAGAAAGTGTTTTCGAAGATTACCATAGAACCCGTTACGACCTCAACAGATCTTACGTTAAGCAGCCCTCATAAATGTGTAAGGGCTTTTGTTTAGTCGTTAATAAGGTGACCTCCTAGTGTCCGGCCGTTTTACGCCTTTTAACACGTAAGCCTTCTTGTAAACGAGGTTTTTTTATCTCAGCAGCCTTTAGTGTTGTCATCACCTTTGGCTCGCCTTATTGCTTATTGCAAGGCACAAAATGCGACCATCTAAGAATTCGAAAACACTTTATCAACGCTATTTTTTTTTCAAATTTCTATCTATCTATGGATTCATACCACGTTTGTCTATCACCTTGGTAATTACCGTAAAGACTTGTGTTACGGGTACCTACTAGACAACGGAAACATATTTGATGTTTTATAAACTTAAAAAATTGTATATACCTATTTAAAATTTGATTATAGAAATACATTTAATACATAGATAAACATTCATGTCCTAGGCTGGATTTCGATCCGCGACCCCTGATGTAACATTCTACTCTTATCCAAGCTACGTTACCACTAAGTCAGTCGGTAGTCATCAGAATATCTAAAACAGCTGTAAAATGCTCAATTGTCTTTTTTTTATAGTATAAAGTGTCAATCGAACCAATCGAGTCTCAATCAAAAATCAACGAGCAATCGGAGCCATTTTCATGCCTACCGACACCCATGGACATCCGCATAGAGGTTATACAGATGCGTTGCCCCCCCCCCTTCCTGCTCCTCCCTTCGTAGACCACCGGCTACTTACACAACTTATCTATTTTTTTCTATAGATTAACAACTGATTACACTTAAAATGTTTTAAAACGAAGCACCTAAAACCTTCAAAAAAGATTAACTTTAAATTAAAAGCCATTATCGATATTACATTTTTACGGAAGCGACGTGAATAAATAAACCGTGGATTAAACCGCCCCAAGTTCGCTCGATCCTTCAATATCCGCAGAACCGGTTATAAAATCCAATCCGGTCCATTCGTATCCGTTTATTACGCAGATACATCACAAGTCCCTGCAGGATTATGGGGATAAGCGACCCATGCTTAAATTAACGCTACAACGATGGATGGTATCGATGGTAGTTACGTAATCCACTCTTTGGAATTCCACTGCTGGTAAGATGATTTTTAAAAGTATACAATCTTATATATAAATTAAATCGTATCACAATGTTAGTTACCATACTCCGATACGGTTCGACCGATTCTCATAAAATTTGGTGTGCATATCGGGTAGGTCTGTGAATCGACCAACATCTATTTTTGATCTCGATATTTCCACGGGATCGAAACTTACGCGGGTGAAACCGCAGAGCGCAGCTAGTTTTATATATTATTAGCGACCATATCTATGAATTTTAATTCTGTAGAAACGTAGGAATAAAATTATAAAAATTTTATTTTTTAGATATTATTTACGCCTAATTCTCATATTTAACTTAGTACATCTGAAAAACATTTGGTTGAGCCTTGTATTTAAATCTAAAAAAGTAGTGTGTGAGTGACGACTTTTTCAGATTTAAATATATATAATTAAATACGTGTTTTATATATACAGATTTTCTAAGATTATTATTACACGGTGAATGTTTCAGTAGTCTTAAAATAATACGTATTTCTACAATGTCATAAAAAACTATCAGTAATTCGTAAAATAACTATTTTTTTAATTTTAATCGATAATTAATTAATAATATGATAAAGGGCTAATCTCAGGATATACGAGTTCGATTTGAAAAGAATATTTCAGTATTAAGTAGCCCAAGATTCATCAAAAAAGAAAGCAAGCAAAACGGGGTATGCGAGTAAAACCGTGAGGCATTCCTTATACAATAATATTAAAGCGCAATTTCCATAATAAAAATGGACTTAAAATGGAAGATAGAAACAAAAATGAGAAACAGATTTAAAGCTTAAGAGCTCCTTAATTTCAACACTTAATATTTTACATTTGCCTTTTAAGACACCATTTCGACGTCCATTTGTGTAACTAAAGTTGCTAAGTATCCGCTAACCAGAAAACTCAATAAGTTTCGAGCAACAACTTCACTTAGTAATTTCCCTTTGCTCTGTCAGACCATAAAATATTTGTACACTGTAACACCAGAACTATTTACGAGAAATGGCTATTAAATTTCCTCTCGGCAAACATAAAAGTGGTCCTATTTCCCTAATACATCGCTTCGGCAGTAACGTTTGGAGATAAGTTCGGATATTATCGTATTTATGATGCTTCATGCATGTTAACATTTACAGTAGGTAACAATAATCATTTTTACGGTCCTTGCTACGTTTGAGACATGCAAGCTCGTAAAACATAGTGGTGTGTTTGCTGCTGTTATGTCTCTTGAATATTTTACCACCAGCGTTATTAAACTTTAGAACTACTTATACTTCTAGTGTCCATATAGAATTGTATTAGTCGGTGCTTATCAAGAAATTATTGTCTTTCAAATGAAGCAAACTTTTAAGTGAAATAAAAACGTTTTCATTCAAATTTGAATTATAAATATATTTTTTGAACGTCAACAATTGCGTCTAACACGGGTTCAACCTTAGCCCCCCTAGATTTATGATTACTTGTTCCGCTGATAATTTCAAGTCTAGCTTATTAAGCACTAAAAACATTGCTATTTATATCATAATCAGAATTACAGGGCAAACGAACAATGGTAACCTATTGGTGACTACGGACATAAACACTAACAGAGGCTAAATAGATCCTATCCCATCTCCCCCAATGGACAACCAGCCTCCAACAAACCACACAAAACGTGACAGCATATCCATTGGCTTAAGTCAGTATCATTGTGTGAATCACAGGGACACATCCGCCCTGATTTGACTACGACGCAGCAAAGGATACTGCCTATTACAATTGGTACACAAATCTCTTTTCATTCGTTTGTATGCATTGGACCCATTTCACAAGTTCTGTCCTCTGAACCGAGCCGATTGTGCTCCAACACTTACAATGGGTATGGAAATATTAGACATGAAAATAACCTCTGGCCTTTAGGAATGTTGAGATTTTGACCTTTGGATGAATAGTTCTTATGAACTTGTGCACTTTCGACTCTTTTTCACCGCCGCTTAAAATTTACATAGTGCTATGCGTCACAGGTTTACTTTATGCTTTCTGCATTATGTGCTTCAGGCGGTCACTTGTATTGGATATGATGTCTGGGACTTATTGTACAACAATAACAAACAACAACAAACAACAACAAAATAGCTATAAAGATCCTATTAATATTATAAATGCGAAAGTTTGTATGTTTATTTGTTTGTTTGTTACTCCTTCAAGTAAAAACTGCTATACCGATGTTTATGAAATTTGGCACACATATAGAAGGTAACTTGGATTAACACATAGGGTAGTTTTTATCACGAAAAATTGTTGCTATGGGATGCCATGGGATGATTTACCACGGGATCTAAATTCACGCGGGTGAAAATGCGGGGCGCAGCTAGTATAGTATGTAGGAAAATATTTTAATTGTAATTCTAGCCGGATTTAGACCACGGCGACCATCTCTATAGAAATAAGCCAGATGCACAGGATACAATGGTAGTGCTCATTCTCTTATTATTCCGACGTAATGGCAGTCCCACACAATCGGAAAAAAATCTGGAGCAGGACCGACGGCTTGTGTGCTCTCTTATAAATTAATATGCTCATATAGTACTTTTAATACTTTATGAGCATATTAATTAAGAGGTTTGTGTCAAATTTATGCGACTAGATTTTTTGCAGCGATGGTAAATAAATCATTTTTCTGATTTATTAACAACCCTAGATATTCTGTGAAGCAGTGGGTATACGTGCAGATATGTGACCATAAGAAACAACTAACAGTGGACTGCGTCAGTCTGATGATGATGATGATGTCATCATGATGTAATAAAACCCTCATCAGCAGTAAATCAAAGCGTCATTGTCAGGAAAGTGGCTGCTGTAATTTACCTTTTAATTAACGATGGACTACCGTGCAAAAGTGAGCCGAGAAAAAAAAACTTGATTACAAAACGCTCATGTTTTATTCAATCTCGTTATAAAGATGCCTAGGTAATAAAAATGTAAATCCTTTGTCCTTTGTCACATGTGTTAATTACAAAAATCGCACTAAAACTTAACTATATAACGTAGGTCGTTTGAATCCAAATTTTGCATCACAAACGGAGGCCATTCAGTATTTTAACTAAGCCAGAAAGTAAGTTCACATTGTTTCCCTAAATTTGCATATTGTTTGATTAAAGCCATGTCAGAGTTGACTAAATTAAAATCATAGTTTGAATATACGAGATTTTTTATATTGGCTAGCGCTATTGATTTTTAGAGGCGGAATAATTCTCTGTTTTGTCGTCCTACAAGTTATTATATATGAATAGATTACGTGCTAAATCTAGTCCGATCTAGTTTACTGCCCCATTTCGATTAGACGACAGTTCGAACCGGAGAGAAAACATTTAGGACCGAGGGCGCAGCGTTCTTTCTGAGCCACGGAATGTAATGACGCCAACACATTCCTATCTTTCCTCATCATTTAAACATTAGGCAAACCGTGTTTGATGTCTTTTAAAGAGATTTTCAAGTCTGACACCATAGAAAATGCTATAAGAATATCAAATAAGACGCCCTGGAATCTGAAAGTTGGCAGTCTTACACCTCCGTGCCTCGGAGAGCATCTTAAGCCTTCGGAACTGTTTGTCTCTGGTCACGTAGAACAGCTGTGTCATCATAAAAGTAATATATTAATAATCCAGACAAAAATTACAAATTTAATCCTATTAAAAATTATACGAGTAAAATGTAAAAAGAAATAAAAGAGTGTTTAATTCAGCTATACATAATACTTAAGTGGTTTGAAAGTAATTTTACAAAGTGCTATGGACTGCACTCTGCGCAATTTAGGGAAAATTACCAGCTGTGAAATGTATTGCGAGGATGAAAAAATGTTGAGGTTATTTGACAATGACCTAAATATTGAGTACTGTTTTTAACGCAAGTATTTTATTTATATTTTATTTAATCCCAAAAAGTAAAATATTCAAGTTCATTTTTAGGCAGGTTGAGTACGGGTCCCGGTTCGGAACAAAAGCTTCTATTGTGATTTTTCAACTTGTCATCGGAATTCGTTTGGTATTATATCCTTGTACTTTATAAATCTAACTAACTCTCTAACTCTCATCTTATCGTATTGATATCCGAATAGGAATAAAGAGTTTCCCATTTACATATTGTGTGAATATATTCGTATATTGTATTATGGTCTATGTTGTTGGTTATTCTATAGATATACCTCGCCGGTTGTATCTTTTGGTAGCGCAGGGAAACGTACGCTGCCCAGGAGCCGGCGTGACTCAACCGGGTGCAGTGTCGGGTTTGACAATTGGGTTGCCCCTACCGACTGTTTTCCTGCGGGCCATCTTATGCCTATTGCCACAGTGACCAAACATTTAATTTTTATCTTTAAGGCTAACTTGTTCCAAAAGATCTTTTGAGACACACAAGCTAAAATATGTCAACCCATTGAAGTTGTAGCTGGCAACATAGTACATACGCTTGAAAAATAATTTCTTCTGATGCAGTTCATAAATAAAACAGAAATACAACGAGATGATATTGTAAAGTACGAAATAACTAGAACGTAAACAAAACGCTATCATAACCTGCACGAAACTGTTGGAGCTACTGTATTATAACTTTTCCGTTACAAGCCAATACGTCCAATATCGATAGTTCACCGAACTTTGTTGCATTCACCCTCGACGTATGGTATACATCGAATACCTCTCGGCGTCTCAAATTCAGTTAAAAGCTCCGATTTTTATTCCACTTTCCTTTATATCTGTTATAGTATTGATGGTATTAGAGATAACGTATTTTTATATTGCTGTTCTCTACTTGAATTTATAACTTTCATTTCAATTGAATAATGTGTTTTTGCTTATTTCACATTTGTTGTTATGTTCGATTTATCTGTGAATATGATTTCTTTTTGTAGTTAGGGATTATTTCCTTATCATATTTTATTTTCAGTACTTTAATCTGTTTTAATATTTTAATCAATTAGGTCTATAGTTTTCCCTTTCTTTTCTTTCTTTCTTATTTCCTATGATTTAATCACTCACTTTACTCCAGTTTACATTTTTTCAACAGCAATATTCTTCAGTAAAATGTTTGCTAAACTTGCCTTTGGAGCAAGAAATTGATTTACGTTTTCCAATTAACACAAGGCTTGCCTATGACAGATATCAGCTGCCTCCAATTTGCAATCACATGCGAGTGCAAACGTTCATTTAACGCTCCAGGATTTCTGTGTACAGATGTTTGACACCACAAGCATTCACTTAGGCTATTGAAGTTTATTGATATCTTCAACGTTAAACAAATTTATATATATTATAAAACAAATTTCACAGATTCTATCGCGGTTTTTTTATTTATATTTTATTCAGCCCGCCCGTGATCATGGTGTGGCGGCTGTAAAACTTCTAGAACGTCGAACTTGTAAAATAATAATAAAATAAACCGTGATAACGTTCGCGTAAACTTAAGACATGAAATCAATATCTCTATATAATACATAAAATTCCCGTGTCACAATGTTAGTTACCATCGTGTTACCATACTCCTACAAATATAGGTACGGCTTGACAATTCTTATGAAATTTTGTGTGCCAATCGGGTAGGTCTGAAAATCGGCCAACATCTATTTTTCATCTCGGTATTTCTACGGGATCGAAACTTACGCGGATGAAATAATGTATGTAAATAATAAATGTATGTTTTTCATAGATAATATTTATTTAGCAAAGTTGTAGTGCTCGAGTCTACCAATGTTTCTGAGTAGGTATAACTAATTTTCGACAGATAGCGCCACTGTCATTACTAGTTATTAATAAAATATAATACATTACCATTTTTTATATAATGTAGGGAGTGCAATACTTTTACATTTGCATTATGTAATGCAGTAGCTATTCTACATAAAAAATTAAGAAAAGCTTATTTTTAATTTTCAAAGTGAAGGGGAAACAAAATTTATACTTTTAATATTATACAATTAAAATACCGATTTTTTTACTATTACTCACACTTTTTATATCATGAAGCACAATATTTTGTTACAGCAGTCATCAATTTTTAGTTTTATTTTCACGTATGTAGTACAGATTTTTGTATACAAAAAAACTCATTAGTGTTATGCAAAAAAAAACAAAGGGACATGCAGTAAAAAGGTTTACGCAAAAAATAACCTAAAACATTCCATTATTTAAATTCGTATGAGCATAACGAGGTTTATAATGAGGCTTTATCAAAAATTCCTTTTCAAATACCTCGCCTGAACAGAATAAAAACGCTACAGAACATGAACCACTCTGAATTAACGTTATAATGATCAGGTGTATAAATTCAGTTGAGAGTAATATGATCGTAAAGTTCACTGTTACCTACTGGGATAGGTTTTTGTAATGCTCCCCCTCGAAGATTCTGCCACCTTGCTGTGTTTGGGTGCCTCTGCGATCCCCAGGCTATGCCGGACGGATACCCATGTAGTACAGGCTTGAAGAGGCCAAACTAAGAGCAGCTCAGTTGAAAACTCCGTCCACCCGTCTGAATCAGCAGACGACGGCGTAGGTTGGGACACATTTGTGACACATTGGTGGCATGTGTTACATATACATATATGTCAAGTGGAAGTAGGACAAGTCTGACAGATCAGAGTTGACAGCTGATGCCTAAGTTGTGCATCTTTACTGGTAATCCGCAGCTCTCTACCTACGGTGATATGCTATACTCTGTCCATTTGTTTATTTTCTTTTTGACACATTAAGAAATTTCGAAATTAGTGACGCCCTCACACGTTTCCGATTCGATTTGAATATTTTATCGATTTTATTTAAGAATAATTTTTAATCGATTTACACATACATATTTTTAGTACAAATATTAATTTAAATTATACATGCAATAAATACATATTAATGAATATTAAAATAAAAAAAATAATTTAAAAAAACGTTGCAATTGACAACATAATTGACGAACAATTGATTATTCATGTAACAGAGGACTCAACTAATAAGTCTAGTGAACATTATGACTCTGATGAATCACAATAATAAATAATATTAATAATTTTACTTGGTTCATTTGCATACTCTATTACCTAGCTAGTATGTTAAATAAATAAGTAAATAATATGTATGTGATTTTCCAAGTATATTTGTTCATTACTCCTGATTTAAACTTGACATAGACTTTATTCACCACGCCTTTTAGAGTTCAATTTTTACTAACGCGTGCATAGTTATAATCTAAGGCAGCTAACATAAGAAAAGAAAATAAATTAATGGACAATGTTATTGTTCTTCATATCTTACTCCATTCGTACAAAATTCCAAGATTTCGACTTAATTCCTTGCAAATAATTAACTATAAAGTCATAGACACTATTTTTATATTCCACTTTTAAACTAAATTTACAGAAACAAAACTTACATAAAGGCGATTTATTATTGTATATGATCGATTTATCTTATTTTAAGACCTGTTTTATAGTCTGTGGTAGTTTCGCATATGGCACTTCACTAAGTGGGCGTTACCCGTCAATAAAGTACGACATTACTGTAGTACAATATTACGAAAATAAAACCGGTAATTCATAGGCATGAGCTGTCAAAAAGAAAATAAACGAATGGACAGAGTATAGTCACTAAGTCATGGTCGTAATGTCAAACATTCCTCTCTCTCTTGTCACCTGTACCTTACCATAGACATCATATGGTATGAATTTTCAGTATACAGTCTATGACTAAGCATAAACAACACATATACTAAACAGCGTAATTCTTTGAAATACAGGGGCTAGAGGTCGTGATGGGAACATGACCTCATTGCACCCATTGACCCCTGCAGGGACTGTTCAGGACAGTGGACAATCCCCAAGGAGAAGAAATCTGTCCTATTCGCCGAGGCCAGCATGTCGCTGGTGGGACTTTTTTACGTCCATAAAAACGCGCCGTGAAAGTTCTTCCACATTTGTTTTAGGGATGATTGTGGAGCTATTTATAAACATACATGAACTGCTTAGATTTGAACCTACAACTATCAGTGGTTGGTGATACGCGCATACTTCATTATCAACTGAGCTAAGTCAATAAATACCAAAGAAAAAAAATATCTGAATTTCAAAAATAAAAACAAAAATCTCCCGCAAAATAAAAAAAGTTCCACACCAATAAATCTCAACTCATCTTCACGATAAAATGTCTACCGCAAAATGAATTTAAAATTGATAAACTCGTATCAATCACCTAGGAAGTTGGAAAAAGAAATCCTTTGAAAAATTTATTAACAAGAGCAAGTTATTTTCCGTCTCGGCAAAACATGCGGAAACGACGTCATAATGAATGGTGTATGATTAATGGAGGATCCTTTTCATTTAAGATAACAAGATTAGAATTAATAGCTTTTAAAATATTGTAAAAAATTAACTCGCTTCATGTTATTAATGTTCTGTCTGTATTCAATTTGTTTAGTGGGAAACGCTCGACGCATATTTACTGTTCATTTTTATCACGTTAATGATTTTGAAGAGATATTTTTAGTGTTTATTGTGTGTTTATAGTGTGTATACCCTTATTTTTTTTTTAATTTAAAAAATTGTGTATCCTTTACTAAGAAGGTAATAAATAGCTCTCTTGACTAATTTTTACCAACATCGCGATGAACAATTCTATAAAATATTAATATCAATATCAAGAACGAAACTAAACTGGCTTTCAAATTACCCAAACCGTAAATTAAAAATTATAAATTGGTTTTGTTCATTTGAAAGTTTGATAGATATGAAGCAACAATACACATAGACACAACGCACACTACGTCCGCTTACATATCTAAATCCGTAATTATAATTCTGAAATGCACACTTATATTTACAGAGCAATCATTGAGCAGTCATGGACAAATACACGTAATTTCATAACAATATCCCAATTAAATTGAACACGCAATTTACATTGAGTAGATACAATAATAGTAATTTAATATGGTATTTACGAATTTTGGGTAGCGATAGCAAATAAATGATACTACCATTATTGGTTTGTAGACGTTGAAATTCATCGACAGTACGATAACTGCTAAAGTTGTAAAATATTATCTACTTATCTACATATAAAATTCGCGTGTCACAATGTTAGTCATACTCCTGCGAAACGGGTAGACCGATTCTCATGTTGTGTGTATATCGGGTAGGTCTGAGAATCGGCCGACGTCTAATTTTCGTCTCGATAATATCACGGAATCGAAACTGACGCTGATAAAACCCCGGAGTGCAGCTAGTTATACAGAGTGAAATTGATGTCGTTTTAGAAACAAACATTTGAAATTTTATAATAATAACAAAACGTTAACAATTTTTTTTTATCAAAGTCGATATAGTATTAATATCACTATTGACTTTTATAAATCCAAAATGTTTTTTTATTAAATGATCTATATAATTATGTTCTGTTATTAATATACATTTCAAAATTTTTGTTTCGAAAACGAAAATTTCACCCTGTACAATAATAATAACATTTTTAATGCATAACGGAACCTACAAGACATCTAAGCAATTCGCGTAAACTAATGACTGTAAATGTACATTACAGGAAAAATACATACACCGTCTCATATTTTACAATCTGGGTTTGATAAACACTACTATACAAACACAAACTGCAATAAAATACGTAAAATTTTAATGCAATCAGATTTTATAGACCAAGAGAGGAATTAAAAAAAACAAATTCCAAAAATTCCTCTATAACCCGTAAATAAAATACAATGTACCTCTCATACGTTGCAATCAAATTCGATATTCACACTGAGATCTACAGTGTACTGACAGCAAATTAATTTCATTATTCTACGTGCCTCTATGCTATATCTATATAACCTCTATGCGGATGATAATGGGCGCACGTTGTCATTAATATGTCTGCGACTGCTCGTTTTCCCTCTTGTACCATAAAAATAAAAAAAATCCTGCTTCTATAATCTTACCTTTATAACCTTAATAAAACAAATACCCCTCATATATTGCAATCAAATTTGATATTCACACTCAGATCTACAGTGCACCGTCAGCAAATTAACTCCATAACCATTTGATACGCAGTGTAAGCTCAGAAACTGCAACAATAGAAGCGACGTAACCGACGTTCGTACGTTTGCTCAAGTTAAACTCTATATCTGATATTGATATCTTAAGTCTTAGAGATGATTTAACTAATGGCTTTACTGTTATTATCGCGTTGAGATAGATAGAAACGTGGTAAGAGGTAGTGCCACACTGCATGCAAGCATGCAGTCGAAATGTGCCGGCACGACCGGGGAGGTACCTCTCGCTTACACGAGACCAGCGTAAAGTGACAGCTGTGCTGGCGCGTTTCGTGCGGTATGTAAGTAGCCGGTGGCCAATGAATGGGTGGGAGGAGAAAGGAGGCAGCGCATCTGTATAGCCTCTATGCGGATGTTTGTGGGCGTCGGTAGTCATTATAATGACTCCGGCTGCTCGTTTGTCCTCCTATACCATAAAAAAAAAACGTAAAATGATAGCTGCGCTGTCACGTTTCGTGCGGTGTGCAAGTAGCCGGTGGTCCACGAAGGGGGGAGGGATAGAGCAAAGCATCTGCAGATATAGGGATGTCTATGGGCGTCGGTAGTCATGAAATATGCTCCAACTACCCGTTTGCCTTCTTATATAGTAAAAAAAATCAAAATTGTTAAAGAAAGAAAAAAAAATGTTTATATTTGCACGATCAGAATTACCAGATGTACATAGTTATTACTTAATATAAACGGTAGCAAATCCGTCTCGAGCTAATTTTAAACAAACTTATTTGTTAATTTTCTCATAGGATCTTATGTTATTTATAAGTACCGATTGCTAAAAGATTATAGAACTTAATATGACGTCACAGGCAGTCCGATAAGATTTTTATTACGTCATCTTTACGTCACAATCTTAATTTCCTTGAAAATGTAACGCCCAAATATTGTTTGAAACGTAATAACCATTCCAAAATGGCCCCTTGATTCCTTTACATTTTAATTGAACCTTTTAAAGGACAGGTCAATTTTCCCTGGTTGGCCGTACAAAAAGGTTTTACGTTGTTTTAACGGTAGCAGCAGAAAAAGAAAAAAATTAAATTAAAATTTTCATCTCCTATTTATGTAACTTTCGGCATCTGAACCCGAGCTGAGCGCGACGGAAAAACGCTTCATAAAACAGATAGCGGGGAACTTTTAAATCTGTTCTCTTAGAAACGTGGAGGCATATTTAATAATGGCTGAACACAAGCCTTCTTCAATGGCGTCGAACTCTGACGTCATAATCGTTTATATGAAAACTAGCTGCGTCCCGAGGTTTCACCCGCGTAAAATGAAAAATAGAAAATTATCCCATGGTATCCCATAAGAACATTTTTCCTGTGTTAATCCAAGTTACTCTTTGTGTATGCCAAAATTTCATGAAAATCGGTTCAGCAGTTTTTGCGTAATGGACGCGTACGCGTGCGTACGGAGTAACAAACAAACATACAAACTTTCTCATTTATAATATTAGTGGGATGGCTATGCGGGATCGGAACAATAATTGGAACACTTACAAAAATATTGTGGTGAACTCAATAATGAAAGTAAATTACATATTTTTTATAGTTTAAGAGGGCAAACGACCAGTGGGAGCCATTTTAATGGCTACCGACGCCTACGCACAGAGGTTATACAGATGCGTTGCCCTCCGTCCTCCCACATCCATGTGCCAACGGCTACTAAAACAGAAGAAGAGATAGAAATAAGTATGGTAAATGGTGAAGTTAATCTGGAAAATAAAACCAATTTGTCTAGAATAACTAGTTTAGAATAGAACATTATAAACAGATATTACAGGATCATAAAAATTGGTAATAAAATTTACGGGTCGTACGTCTGTAATAATATTTTTTTTTAATGCTGACTTCTAAATTTATATTGAAATGAAGACAAAGTCACCTAATTTATACATCTTAATTGATTTTAATGACAATAGTGGTATCCTGACAATATTTAAACTCAATCAAATAAGCTGGAAGTTTATAATTGGAAATGATAAACTTTGAGTTCTAGAGTATAAGTTTTATAGTCCTTGGTCAAACTTTAATTTGGTTTTCTATTCAACTTTGCCGGTAAAGTTAACTTTACTGAACTCATTTTTCTCTGTTATTCACAAGAATTTAGTTTTTGGTGCACAAGACACCATAATATTATAATCTAACCTTAGCCAATAATAAAAAATACTTAAATGACATTAATTTGGGCATTTTTGGGCAAAGCGTCAATAATTGGTAAATAAATAAGATGCAATTTTTTTTAGCGTATTGCTAAAATTTTAAGCTAAAATTTACCGTAAGTTTTATGTATACTAAAAATTTATAAATCTATTTTAACTTTACGGATAACATATAAAGTTATAGTAGATTTAATTGAATTAAATTAAATTCATAATTTGATATTGAGTGTCGTACGAAATGAATAGTTATGTACCTATAACCTACTAATATTATAAATGCGAAAGTTTGTATTTGTTACTCTTTCACACAAAAACCACTAAACGGAATTTCCTAAAACTTTACAGTATTATAGCTTTCATATCAGAATAACATAATAAGTTAAAATTTATGGGGATTTTTGAAGTCCGAAATCCACGCGGGCGAAGCCGCGGGCGGAAGCTAGTAATATCT
>LUGF01039005.1:459200-470673 GCA_001625245.1 Calycopis cecrops | reverse complement strand
GGATAATTTGTGAATCTAAACCATTCTCAAATCTCCTTCAACACACAAAAAAAACCGCCAAAATCGGTGCAGTCGTTTAGGAGGAGTTCAATGACACACACGCAGACAAGAAATATATATATATATTAAGATCTATATTACATAGATCATACTTCTTAATTTATTATTATCTAGAATATTAGTTCAAATATATATCACCGCAATGTTTGAGATAAATAAATAATGTATAAAACCATCGCGCAACCGACTTGAACGTAAATAATATAGTAAACCGGATCAGTAATTGGCAGTCAGATCTCAGTTTATACCGAACCGTGTAGATACGATAGGCGAGTGTCCACAAACCGCTTACATAGGCCTTGTCTAAACCATACTCTGCGGTCGGGGTCAAGAACATTGGGTTTATCCGTTTGTCCCGTTTAATGTCCCGGTGTCGAGAGAAATGGCCCGTGATATCATTGATTTGACGAGCTCGCTCCAATCGCTTTCCACGTTAAAAGGACTTATTCGATGTTCGGGAATTGCCTGTAGTAAATGAGTTCTGGGATCGAAATAGTTCCGTACTTTAATATGGGCTTCTTGATGTGAAGCTTCACGCAATTTACGTTATGTTGGTCAATACACAGGTTTATTTTACACCAGTCAGCTCTTAGGAGTACACAAAACACATAGGTTAAATTAATTTAAAATTATATAGGTATATATGACTTTTTGGAATTATTAATTTATAATTGTGATCTTAGTAAGAATCATATTCTCTTCGACGGTTGAAATGTAATGAAAATATACAGATGAAATATGATATTTTAACGTTATTTTTTTTTTGACTTATTACAACTTTGTATTTTCAAAATAAAATATACAATACTTATATATCTATCACTAAGTTCTAAGAATGTAAAAGATATACATACATTGAATCAAAAAAATACCTACAAAATTTTCGACACGACATTTAATTTGGCCAGACCAAATTGTTTTGCAAATTTGTTTGTGCAAATGTTTAGATAAACTCCACCTTTAAACTATGTATTTAGTATCGAAATTACGATGACGCAAAAGAGAACCATCATTTCCAATAAAACTCGGGTTCGGTTTCAACAATCAAACTCGCGCGAACTGCCAGAGTCAGGGGTTGAGGGACCCCGCGGCCTCTCTGACCATGACAATAGTTAAATTAGCTATTATTAACGTTCTCATATCATTTCTCCCATCTGTGAGAGGGTGGGCTTTTTGTTGACATTAAAACTAGGGTCGTGATAAGCACACAGCAATTCAAGTTAAAGTTAAGCAAGTTATAAGTTTTGGTCTAAAAAATAATCAGAGATAAAATATTTTTTTTTAAAAGTTGAACGTTTTTATTACCAAATTAAATACAAAAAATCGTAAGACTACGTACGAAAAAAACATTATATAGATATACATGCAAATATACTGTGTGTATGTACTATGACATAAAGTTAGGTAAGCTAGAGGTACCTATTTGGCTTAATTATGAGGATGAATTAATGACTTAATTGTACACTGGCGACTCGGGCCAATGGAGGTGGAATGAAAAAGGAGAGCTGCGCATCTGTTTATCTATATGCAGATGTCTATGGGCGTCGGTTTTCATGGAAAGGGCACTTTGCTCGTTTGCTCCCTATACCATAAAAAAATTACAAGAATTATATTATGATCTGTAATATTTTTACCTGTCCCACTCATTCCTGGCAATAATTAACTTCGTTCTACCTTTATTATCATAACTGACATTGTTCTTCAAACGACTGTATTAGGTTTATTTTTGATGGAAAAAAGAAAAATTGTTTACTTTCGCGTACTTATTTCTCCATAAAATTTGGAATATACGGGCGACGTACGGAATTCGTTTAGCGAAATTTCATGAGAAGTGCGATCGTGAACGCTTTCACTTTTCTCATTTCCAAAACTCCTTTTGTTTACGTTAACGTACTTCAGCCGATATCAACTTATTTTCAAAACCTATCCGGTATTAAATGTTGAAAATAAATTGGTTGCTTAACAAACGGTGAGTAATTAACCGGTGGCACGATACCTGCGTAAAATCACAGCTGTGCTGTCGCGTTTCGTGCGGTGTGTAAGTAGCGTAGGAGGGAGGAGAAAAAAGAACTCTATGTGAAAATATAGGCATGATTACCGAATATTATTAACATAAAATTTCTTATTTGGCCCCTTATACCATAAAAAAATAGTTCCGGTAATCCATGAGAAAAAAGTTCAGTCATTCAAGATGATCATAAGCTGACAAATTGTTTTTTTTTCGTAAGCGTAGTCAGACCTTAATAATTAAAAAATAATACGATTTTATATATTAAGTTAGATTTTCGCAAAAATAAAGTAACACCAAGATACAAATTACATTCGTGGCGTCAAAAGAAAACGATAGGGTCAGATAAAAGAAAAAGAAAAAATAAAATTTTCTTTCGCCTGATTGGCACGAAAAGAAAATCTACTACCCCTCAGTTTGTGTAAATTTTTGTTGATATAATAAATGTATTCAAATTACATGTACGGAAATCACGCCAAAAATATTTTCTTGAATAATAATAATCTTCAAGAAAATAATATTTAATAATACGAATAATAATCTGTGGATATATCACACTACGTTAGCTTAGCCCTGTGCTAACGACTTTTATTATGGGTACTAGACAACAGAAATATATTTAATATGTTTTATAAATTTAAGAAACTTTAAATATTAAAGATTTTTAATCTTATTTGGTGATGTTTATCTTTCTACGCTACTTACTATTCTATAGATGTCTGGGCTAAGGTCTAGCTTGTGGTTTCCTTTACGGTGGTGTGTTCCCCTTTAATCCACTGCTACGATTATTATTTCCAAGCCGTAGATTCAGATTGAATGCTACAAACTGGAGATCGGTATTCATTCACTCATTAAAGGACTGGAATTATAAAGGCAAATAGTCTCAGGCTTTTGATAACTACCAACGCTAATATACATCAGTATAATTAATATGCAGTTTATATTTGCTCACCTCTTTCTACCTCCGTAAGAAGAAAAGGAATACATTGTGAAGAACCGCACAAAACGCATCATTAAAGCCATCATTTTAAGGCAAGTCATGTGAATGAGAGGTGTGTCAAATTTGATTTCTAACAATTTAGCCAAATCTGACGGAATAAAGCATGATGATGATAAATAAATATTTCTATTACGATAATTATCATTGAATCGGTTGACAACGACGTGACAACGAGTGCTGTGTAAATAGCGCGCTAATGGAATTTCGGTTGGAGTGTCGAGGAATCCGCTAAAGCTGAGCATACGTACGCGTATAAATATTCGTAGCACAGCTACGTGACATGGCCCGCGTCATGCGTCCGCCCGAATTGGATCGAAATTGAGACCGGTATTTCAATTGGTTTGTAGCGTTAACGCGCTAGATTGTAGTATGCTACGTGGACGTCGCCTACAAAAAATGTTTCAGTTTCGTAGCATCAACTACAAGTGCTACGAAATAGGACGACAATTAATGATATTTGACTATTTCAATTAAATAGATTACTGTTACAGAATGTTTTATTTTTCACCATTTATAATTTAAGAACTGCTACACTTATATTACGATTTTTAACTTATAGATATTTGCTCAATATAGCCATGAGTAGACAACCAAACAAATTACAAATAAAAAACCTGCATGATTTGTGTGATATTTGAAGCCTGAATACTACTTCTCTCTCGTTCAACGGCTACATTAGCAGCTGTGGCTATTATGTGCCAAAATATGACACAAAAATTTCTCCTCTAGGGTATATTCTCAAAGCTCTCGTTGAAATATCGCGCATTTATCACCGTACTTCTTTGCAGAATTCAAAGCTTTTTCTTGGAATTAGATTTGCGTGGCACTGCACATGACGCTAGTGTAAGGTAATGGATTTCATGCACGTTCAAAATGTGCGAATAAAGTTCTCATTACTGTGTAAATTTTATTTTGAATATTCTACAAACTGTTTTCGTGATTGCCGAAATAGTTTAATATTCTGCCAATGTTACATCTCTACAGTTGTAAGTTTATGTGTATACTTTTACGCAAACCTAGTAGGAGGTAGTATGTTTCAATTAAATTTGAAACATTTTTTGTATCGAATAACGTACGAGTAAATGGTACTTTTTATTCCGTAAAACGGGATGGTTGGATTAGAATATACAGATTCCGCGGAAAAAACTTATAACATTCTTGTGTTAGCCCTCTAATGGGAAGCTGATACACACACATACAAATATACACGTATAAAATAAATAATTGTTAATAATTTATTTATCTAACCAGATTTATTTTCTAAAACTCATTTCAAAGAATGTTCGATTAAGT
Organism: Calycopis cecrops; assembly: GCA_001625245.1. NCBI lineage: Eukaryota > Metazoa > Arthropoda > Insecta > Lepidoptera > Lycaenidae > Calycopis > Calycopis cecrops. The sequence goes on along the minus strand of LUGF01039005.1, from coordinate 466,312 downwards.
ATCGGGGTAAAAGAAAATAGGTAATGAAATATTTCCGACTTATATGAAGGGATATTTATTCCTGTCCCTTGTCAGTTCCACCCTTCCGTAACAAACAGAGTGGAATGAAGGTTAAAAAATAAACACAGGTACGATCCTTAGATGATTGTGGACTTTGGGTTGGGAAAATAAAGTGAATAAAATGAAATGGGTGGGATAAAATATAACGTATCCTGTTGTAATAAGGTTGTATATTGAGTGGAATGGAAATAAATTGAAGATTCAGATTCGTCAGGACCGATGATAATAAAAATTAGCAATAATAATTAATACCGTTTCTATTTACTTCAACCACTGTAATCGGTTTGTGTAATGTGTATACGTCATTTAAAATGTTAGTTAGTGCTTTTTGTATTATTAATTACAAAAATATTAAAAAAAACTATATTTCACACGATTTACAACTTATATATTTTTTAAATGATGGTGATTTAAATTACATTCTTACGTAACATTATTCAAATAAAATTTTCAAAATTGTGTCTTATAGTTGTTCTTTTAACAAATTACTTCTGTCATGAAAATCTACTTGTTCAATTTGGATACTTCTACAAACAAAGCAATAACGTGAAACTTCAAGAACTGTGTCAGCTAAATCCTTTCGGATATTGAACGAATTTATCCTATAAAGTTTAAAATAGAACCATCGATATCAACAACACGCGTGTGGAAATAAATGTCCACGTTTCTAACAAATCCTTTCTACACTTTATAGATTAATTATCGACTAGTGATGGCTCCACCGGGAGTATTATTCGATAATACTCTATTAGAGCAGCTAGATAAAAAAGAGCAAATTAGAAATTAGCATATTTCTACACTTTATCGATTAGTTGTCGACTATTGATGTCCCGACTAAGAATATTAGTCGATAAAGTCATATTAGAGCTGTACCTCCTGGGTAGAACAGAATAATATTCCACTAAAAAGGAGCAAATTAAAAATAAGCACCGAAGCAATTTTGTTTGTGTTTGTTTACGTTCTACTTGGAACAAAACTTAATATAAAGCGCAACGTTTTTTCTAAAGAGAAAAGTTAACGGGAATGCTTTACTTTGTTAGCAGAGGAAATAAGACTTTAAACTAAAATCCTTTAACTGAAATAGTAAGTAATCTAAATACTTAAGCCTTTCAAATAGTGATTTAGGTAACATTACAAAAAAGACCTTTATAATCTCACTTTACAAGTCTAGAATACTTATAAATATATATAGGATAGTATTGTATGGTAAAAAAAATATTTATTTGCATTTTACAATTAACGTAAAGAATTAACCGTATCACTACATAGTATAAAACAAAGTAATCTTCCGCCGTCTTTGTATGCTTACCTATATCTTTAAAAGTTATATTAGTCAACAGATTTTGATGGGATTTTATTAATAGATAGAGTAATTCTAGAGGAAAGTTCATATGTATAATCATTCAATTTTTGGAGTCCGAAATCCATGCGACCGAAGCTGCGTTCTGAAGCTAGTAACATAAAAAATATCAGCTCACAGGGTTTATAATTAAATCTTCTGTGTGTAATTCTATAAGTGAATATTGCAAAATATATTTTATTTTTTTATTGCGATATTCTTAAACTTACGAGAGTGAAACTGTGAAGTGCAGCTACTAATGAATACAAAAATATACCAGTATTGTAAATTGTAATACAGTTGATTACAAGTACAATTTGTATAGATTGTTAATATATATGTACTTATGTGCCATAAGTAGGTACTTGTGTTACGGGTACTAGACAACGGAATATATTTAATGTTTTATATATTGAAGATTTTATTATATAAATACATAGATAAACATCCATGACCTAGGCGGGATTCGAACCCGCGACCCCTGGCGCAACATACTCCGCTTATCCTAGTCTGTACTACTGCGCCAGCCTGGTCGTCATTAATAATAACATCATAATTATATGAACAGGTTTACCAGCGAGTCGTAGAGATGATTCAACATTTTCAAGAACAAAAGAGCTTAATTATTTCTAAAAGGCCGGTAACGCATTTGAGAAACCTCGTTGGCGATCAGCTAATGTTCGTTTTCCCCTTTACTATAATAACACATTACGCGCCGAGGGTAGGAAAGTTAGAAATACCCCAGATAATAGTAATATATGTGGACTTAACACACCACGTTACGAATTATATTGAATACTTTGAAACTTGAGGAATGTTATATATTACTAGCTGCGCCCCACGGTTTCACCCGCGTAACTTTCGATCCCGTGGGAATATCGGGATGAAAAATAGATGTTGGCCGATTCTCAGACCTACTCAATATGCTCACAAAACTTCATGAGAATCGGTCAAGCCGTTTCGGAGGAGTATGGCAACGAAAACTGTGACACGAGAATTTTATATATTAGGTGTTAGACTTTTATTTTAGAAATACAAATAATACATAGATGAACATCCATGAGCTAGGCGGGATTCGGACTCGCGACCCCTGGCGCAACATGCTCCGATTTATCCGTGCTCTGTACCACTGCGCTAGTCGGTAGTCGCCAGCACATCACACGTAATTGTCAGCCAAAGTGAAACTGAGGTCGACAACCATGTGATTTGAGGCTTTCTTACTCTACTAGTCAAAGTAAGTTAAGTTATTTTGCTGTCCGACGTAGGCCGAAAACGAAATTTTCGTTTAGCGCAGTGAGACGAAAGTTGAAATTTTCAGTTCGATGGACAAAAAAATATTATATAAGTTATATTTTAAAACTTTTCTTTTGGGCAGGACTATTTGATATTTGTCCCCTCAGTATTTCCAGACCGATATGACCTATGTATCTTTAAGCAAAAACTTATTCTCCTCTATAAGGCCTCTGTTAGACCTTTGGTACATATGATGGTAGCGGATGTATATGGGCGTTGGTGATCACCTAACACACCCTGCTCGTTTATCTCCTATGCTATGCAATAAACTATATGTAGTTGGACTAGATGGAGGGATTTTGGGGTAATTCCTAAGCAACAAAGATGCTCAATTTCCCTACTAAAAAATTTCAATTATAGTGGATATTTGTTTTCACTGATCGTTATTGCCATTAAAGAAAGAAAGAAAATATTCTTTATTGTGCACATAAACAAACATAGACAAAAGTGTAGGTAAAAATTTCCATACAATGTTCATAATATGTTCATGTACACAAAAGGCGGTCTTATTGCTTTAAAGCAATTTCTTCCAGACAACCTTTGTGTGCATGAAAGAATACTTAAAAACTAGCGACAGTAGGACATTACAAAAAAGAAAGAAAAAGAAAAAAAACGACTAATTACACTAAACAAGATCACAATTATTATAATAAACAAACAAAAAAAAAAAAGAAAAGCAATTTTTAGAAAAAAAAAACATTTTAATTTCAATACACGTATGTACATAAATGAATATAATATAACTACATAAACATACAAATAAATTACTTAATAACTCACAAATATATATTAATAACGATATAATATTAATATATACATATACCTACATACATACATACATACATACATACAACAATATACTAAATATACAAATATAAAATATATACCATACAGCAAATTGATCAGCGATTGCACAAATCCAAGTAATGAATCTTCAATGATTTTTTAAAAGAATCTAAATTAATCCAATTTAAAGCTTTAAATCTTGCTACGGACGTCATTATTACTGAAAAAATAAACTTAATTTTCATATATAAATATAATGTTTCTCGTGTGCTTGTGTATGTCACTGAATTCCTCCCAAACGACTGGCCCTATTTTAACTATTTTTTGTTTATGTTGATGGGGATTTGAGAATGATTTAGATTCACAAATCAGACGAGCAGCTAGTTAGTATTTCAATAAGGTACGTAACAGCTACAACATGACAGTGCGTCTATTAGGCCTCTGGTGTTGTGAATGTCCATGGGGTGATCGTTTAAATCAGGCGTCCCAACTGCTCGTTTACATCCTACTCTATAAAAAACATATTCAGATATATTATCTTTATTATCTATATACATTTCAGAGTAGATTCCATTTCATATAAAGAAACGTTCACTGTTATACATCGAAATTGCTGAAAATGTCATACCTCGGTCATTTTTGTACCTCCGTCAATACGACAAAAGGTGATTCGTTTCCGAATAAAAAAATCAAAAACCGTTTCATGAATTTGACGAGAGCAGGCAATCACAAACAAGCAAGTTGCGACTCGTTTTCCTCCCCTGATCATGTCCCAAAAAACTTTTTCAATTAAATGAATCACAAGCGTACTAGATGAATGTTTCAAACCGAAGCTTCCAATTTTAAATTCACGAAGACAGATCAATAAATTCTTTTGATTGTTTTTGTGACCCTCTTAAAATGGTTGACCATTTTTATTACAGACATCAATCAATAACGACGATCGTACATTTGGGAAAAACACGAAAACATATTTTATCTTACTAATATAATATGAATAATAAAATAAGTTAAGTGAGCAAACAACTTTATCTTCTATGAAGACAATCAATTAGCTTACAATCATTTATTAAAAGCTAGCATCGTTCCGCGGTTTTAATAACGTAGAAATATTGGGATAGAAAATAGATTTTAACAAAGTCCCAGACCATATCAGGTAGATATGCACACAAAATATCATAAGAATCGGTCGAGTCGTACTGAGGAGTAGGTATGGTACATTTCGACACAAGAAATTTTATATTTAAGATATAATATAAAAACAGTATTTACTTTGTATAATATTATGTAGATTAGTAATAAATTAATATTAACAAATGTTGAATAATATTTCAAAACATTACATCAAACAATTAAAGTTGAAAAGGTTATAAAGTATAAAATATTTTATCTACACTAATGTTGTAACATTCTACTTATGTTTTCAATACTTGACTTATAATAACTACTGTTATAGCTCTGACAACAAAAAACTAAATTTAAGCAATTTGACATGATGTTATAATATCCAAATCGATATCGTAAAATCTCATTATAACACTGTGTGAGAGCGAGAGAGAGAGAGAGAGAGTGGTGAGAGAGCCTTATGTCAAAATCCTTAACAGCGCGCGCTCGCTTCTGATTGGCCCTGCGCGCGCTGCAGCTGCGCCCTCATTGGTTAGCTTTTAATGGCGGCAAGTTCGCTGTGACAATACACGTAGGCGTGAATTTAATGTTTCCCAATATTTTATTAATTGATTAATTGCATTAGTGAAGATAAAGTAGTGTATGCAAATGCATATAACACGGGTATTAAAACACTCGTTACTATTTTGAAACTCGCTCCGCTCGTTTCATAAACTCACACTCGAGTTTTAATACCCTTCATTATACGACAGTTGCATAAACTACTATTATCCACACTAATGTTGTAACATTCTACTTATGTTTTCAATACTTGACTTATAATAACTACTGTTATAGCTCAGACAACAAAAAACTCAATTTAAGCAATTTGACATGATGTTATAATATCCAAATCGATATCGTAAAATCTCATTACACACATCAACACTGTGTGAGAGCGAGAGAGAGAGAGAGAGAGTGGTGAGAGAGCCTTATTTCAAAATCCTAACAGCGCGCGTTCGCTCCTGATTGGCCCTGCGCGCGCTGCAGCTGCGATCTCATTGGTTCAATGCCAGCCTGCAAAGGATTTGCGAGAAAGAGACAAAGCTCTTCAAAAAAATGAAAGCAAAAATGAACGCCACAGACAACGAATAATCTACTGTTTAGTAGAAATTTAAAAGTAAAGTCATGTGATTTTTTCACATTAAATTTCAACATTGAAGCTAGTATTTTATTAACATTGAATTATAAAAAGTATATATTTACGCGCCGCAATTTTTGCAATCAAATTAAAGTATTTAATAAAAATATAATTTATCTTCAAAGAACATTACATTTTAAATCGTCGGTCAAGCAGTCGTCGCCTCGTCGGTCTAACAGTCGTCGGTCCAACAACGAATGGGGCAATACGCGAGAATTTAATGTTTCGCAATATTTGATTAATTGATTAATTGCATTAGTAAAGATAAAGTAGTGTATGCAACTGCATATAACACGGGTATTAAAACACTCGTGAGGTACTATTTTGAAACTCGCGTTCGCTCGTTTCGAAAATTCACACTCGTGTTTTAATACCCTTCTTTATATGACAGTTGCATATACTACTATTATAAGAGTACATTCTAAATTATCGCTATTTATAGAATAATAATAAAAAATAACATTTACTTTTTTAGACGATCGCTACTTCTCGAAACCCTAACAAAGGCTTTATAAAATCCTGACATATGACACAGATTCAATAGGAGAGGGGACCAAATATATCCTTCCTCAACAAAAACGAAAACAGCCAAATTTGTCAGAAGTGTGTGCGAGTACAATATATCCATTTTAATCCCAAATCTTTTATGGGATCTCCATTTTCAATTAAATGTGCACATTATTTGTTAATACGTCAGGCTTCGAAGCCCGTAATTGGTTTGGCGTGATATTCACATATTTCGGATACGATTTCATATGATTGAAAATTTTTCCGTTGTAATAAAACCGGATGAAATCACACGATGCGAATAAATTTAAACGTTAAAGGATCAAGTTGTAGATATTTTTAATTTCATAAATCATATTTTATTTATTATTAAAGTAGCATTTTATTTTTATTAAATACAGTGATAATGGCTAGTTGAAAGAAAAAATTAATGATAGACACCTGTTAGAACTTTTATGACCTTGATAGAAACAAATTGAAAAATATAAAGACTACTTCTAATCGAAATCAGATCATTAATCTGAAAAATATGCCTTAGACTCTTAAATTACTTTTTTATTTTCATAGGAATACGTTGAATTCAACTCACTTATAAGGATTTCCATCCTATGCATATGTTGGTATAGTGCGGTATGTTAAAATTATCAATAATAACAATAATCTTATCCCTATAAACCAAAAGTGTGGCTTTTAATTTTATTGGCTATAAAATATGTGTAAACAAAAATATCATAATAAGCATGCCATATCGACTATACAGGGTCTGTCGTAAATAATGGATAACCCGTGAACTGGAGTTAGTCCGTGTCTAAAACTATAAGA
>LUGF01039005.1:429238-444926 GCA_001625245.1 Calycopis cecrops | reverse complement strand
ACGCAACAGCACAGCTGTCACTTTACGCCGGTCTCGTGTAAGCGAGAGGTACCTCCCCGGTCGTGCCGGCCCAATTCGGCTGCATGCAAGCATACAGTGTGGCACTACCTCTTCCTTCTAATTAACCAACGAAAAGGTCATCACACAATATGAATGTCTTTTAATATTAATAACGTAATCTCAGCTCCCCCCGAGGTCTGTCCCTTGCGGACACGTCATCGCGGACCTGTCAGTGCAGACCTTTCGTTGTCTAAACAAATGATATCCCGAATTTACTGTACCATAAACTCCCGTCTACTGGAAATTAAACTGGGAACTATTAAGATATTTCCCATGAGGTCCATGCAAACTGTTTCCAATCTAAAAGCTTATTTTCATGGAAGATTCCAGAGACGTGTGGTCACTCGGACATTCGACGTTTCAAATTTTGCTCCCTAGTTTCGTTCATTGCAATTTCAGAGACCGTTGGAGTTGGTTGGAGATTTAGAAAGATTTTTGTTCTTCCACATTCGTTCAACAAATGTTTTAGATTAAACATAACTAATTTATTAATGATGATGTTAATATTAAATAATATGATAGGTACTATTATAACTGTAACTAATCATGTTAACACTGGCACATATTTTAAAAGTAACTGAGGTTGTAGGGGGTGGTTTCACAATAAGTTATTAGCTTTCACATTTCTTGTAACTGATAGCATTTTGGAATCGAATTAGAGAAATCAGTTTTAAATTTGTTTGTTTAAAAGAAATCATCTTCGTAAATACTTTTCCCATTATAACAAGTATTTTACTAACAGAAAGCTATTCAGGAGGTATGTAGGTTATACTTTAATTCTATCTGTGCTGGTTTTTAGCCGTGTAAAATCTATCTAATGAGATCAATATTTTTTCGAAAATGGACGCCTGTCGAGGTGGGTAGTGGGTACGGGTTGACTATAATTCTATTAAAAGAATAATAAATACAATAATAATAATATCTGAGAACTTAGCACACCACGTTAGCATAGCCACCTGCTAAATACCATAAGGACATGTGTTACGGGTACTAGACAACGACAATATATAATCTATATCATGTACCGAAGACCAGTTGAGATTTTGAACCATTAAATAGCTATACTTTTACTTTTCGAAAAACAAAACCAACAAAAATATAAATAAAGTGAAGAAATAAAATGTGGCCTCTTCCAAAGTCAAAAAGTCTAATTTAAAATTCACCGTGGCTCGCGGTACGTGGCAAAATAAGGCGAAACATGTTGAATTGAAATTCTGTGCCGGACATGCGAAATTGCCGGATATATACGAATTCCTATCTGCATGCGAGTTGCTTCGTAAAAAGTCGTGTCAGTGCCTTCTAGTTCTTACGCCTGTCACATACGCGGCCATAAAATTTGTAGTAGAATTATGTAAATATAAAAAATAGGGTCTTAACTATTACCACAATACAATTATTGTTATTTTTATATTATAAAAAAAAATCTTTTATATAATTTACAACACATTTTCGGCTTGCAACGGGCTACAATATGGGTTCTTCAATAGGGGAGTCAATAGGTTTTTAAAGAGTCGGCAATGCGCATGTGATGCCCCTGGTGTTGCAAGCATCCATAGGTTACGGTAACCACGTACCATCAGATGGGCCGTATGCTTTTTTTCCACCATCGTGGTATAAAAAAAAATGGAGTTACAAAAAATTATAAACGAATGATCAGTATTACCTTCTAGTCTTTGCTGATCACTGACTGTATTGTTTGTAGTTAAATATTGCATGCTCAATATTAAATTTTATTGACTGACATAAATATTTGCATAAACTACGTTCCCTTTTTCTCTCCTTTTTTTTCCCAACTCAGTCACCGTTTCTTATGAGCATATTTTTTAACAACGTCAAAACAAATAGTCTTTAATTGCTATATATAGCGATTGATGATTGATATTCCGTTCAGACTGGTCAATACGACGCAACCAATATATTCAACGATATTTTATTTTATAAATGCGAAAGTAATTTTGTTTATTTTGTACACCCTTCCAATGCTACGCGGCTGAATAGATTTAAACAAATATTGGTAAAGGGACAGAAGGGACCCCACAGATAATACAGATAAAACTATAGGATACTTTATAACAACTACGAGTATAGATCAATGTTTTTATATGATGCGAGCTTAACTGCGGATTGTCAGCTAATAAAGACAAAGAGTAATATAATTTTTAGATAATTAATTATTGTGATTTAAGATAGACCTAGAAAATTTCAAAGATTTCGGTTTCGATTTCAAAGATCTTACGGATCGGTAAGGCACTATGGATAAAATCTAAGGCGTTATATTAAAAATTCTCAAGAGACACACATTTAAATCAAGGATTGAGCAGGTGCAGGCATATTACGTGAAACAATTTAATACCCGACAAGGCTTTGGAGGCTTTGGAACAAAGATGCTTATCTTTCTACGCAAATAAATCCAATGGCAAACAGATGTTATTAAACCCCCCTACCTAATCTTTGAGCTTTGTAATACTTCCATTACATCGCTTTAATTTAGCTTCTCTCTTAGTCGTGAAATTAAAAAATAAAGAAAGTATGATATTTTTATATATATATATTTCACTTGGCGAAATTTGCTTTAAAATAAATAAATATGTGATAGTGAAATACAATTACCTATTGGGTTATCATGGTCAGTCACAAAGTGCGTCCTACAATACACTTCATATTATTGTACTTTTTTAAATATTTAGAACTATGGCAGGAAATAGTATAGGTATTAAATCTTTCTTCTTTTTGTAAATTTATTTTTTTAGAAAGTCATATTATAGGTGTGTTCCATCACAGACAAAACAGATAGAGCTCTCTACAATTTAGCTGTATATTTCATAAATGCTAACATGTATGTATATTACGATGTTATACATCATCAAAATACATTCACAATATTTTAGCATTATACGAATGAAAGTGGCATAAGAGACAACTTGTTCGGCCTTTGTCTGATAGTTCTCTGCGCTCGATTAGCCAACGACCTCCTTACTGAAATGCGGAGCGTCTTTCAAACGAGCACCCCGGTTTTCAAAAGTTTTCATACTCTAAAACCTACTTTGAGACAAATTTTCAATGGGTGGCGTAAAAATGACATTTTCAAATACGAATGGGAGTATTTATTACAGCAACGATAGGCTTATACCATAGTTTATTTTATTGATCTACATTCGTATTTCTATTGGTACCATTAACGTTTTTTTATAAGATAAGGGGCAAACGAGCAGGTGTTAGTTTACTACCACCAACCATAGACATCCGAAAATCTCTAGGCTTTGTAGGCGCGTTGCCGGCCTTTTAAGTAGGAGTAAGTAAGCTCTTTCTTGAAGAGCACCAGGTCATATCGGATCAGAAATACCGACTGTGGCAGCAGGATCTATAATGACGAATGAGCGTTCTCTCAGCCAGAGGAAATTTTCAAGAGGTCAAATATAACTACGAATAACTTATAATCCTGTGTCTTTTTCCACTCTATTCGCTTACTCCGATGGGATGACAGTCCGACCTGACCTGAGATAAATCAGGCAGTGGCAGAACATCTACTACTGGACTTCATTCTGTTTTTTGTAATTGATAAATCTTTTCCTAGTCATGTGTAAAACGTTCACAAAACATACTAATCGTGCACTCTAGCTCTTCACTATAGGACTATATATTTTAATGGTATAGGAGGGCAAACGAGAAATCGGAGACTATTTTCATGACTAACGATTTCCATAGACCACATAGAGGCTATACAGATGCGCTACCCTCCTTTCTCTTCCATCCAGGGGTCACCGACTACTTACACACCGTACGAAACGCGCCAGCACTGCTGTTATTTTACGCCGATCTCGTGTAAGTGAGAGGTACCTGTCCGGTCGTGCCGGCCAGATAAATCCAAAAAGTCCAAAAACACAACAAATAAATAAATAATAAATAAATTCTTTATTTATGCCAAAAAAGTGAGTCATGCAGCAATAGATTTCCCTGACTCCTGCGCTAGTATTCACTGTGTTGCAGGAGTCAGTGTCCTCCCCTCTTCATAGGTACATATAAAAAGAATTTTATAAAAAAGCTTATTAACTAATTACAAAGAAAATAGACACTTATTATGTATGTTTGTTTGTGTGTATGTGTGTGTGTGTGTGTCTGTGCGTGTGTGTTTGTGAATGTGTAAGTGTGCATGTGTTGTTTAGATATGTTTGTGCTTAAATTATTTTAGTATTACCAATAGATTTTCCGCATCTTCATAATTTAATGTTTTTAACCAGGTAAGTACTACATATTTAAATTTATTGTTATTCAATTTATTTAATTTTAACGTTTTAATACATTTATTATATATAAATGGAGCATGAAAATGAAAGTTTCTTTGTCCAAAGGTTGTTTTGCAGTGAGGAACAGGATAGCGCACTACTCTTCTAGTTTGTTTAGGTATGCTTGGTACGTGTGTTTTGTGGTACCTTCTTAATATTTCGTAAAAGTACATTTTTCTTACAGATAATACACCAGATTTTTCATAAACTGAAGTTGTTGGGTGTCGGTACGGTAAGGAAAGGAGCACTTTAAGGATGGCGCGTTGCGCTCTTTCTGCGGTTATTATAATAGTTTTGCTCGCGCCACCCCATGCGCAGATACAGTATCTTACTAGGCATGCCCCTAAAGCTTGATATGTTTGTATAAGAAGTTTTGTATCAGCTACTATACGCAAGTTTTTAAATATGTATATAAGCTTTCTAATTCTAGACGTCAATGAGCTAATGTGTAATTTCCAGGTAAGTAAGTTGTGTACTATGACTCCGAGATATTTTATAGAAGAAACTTGAGAAAGTGCAGCGCTGTCACAGTTAGTTTGTTCAGTTCTTCGGTTACAGGGATATACATGTATTTTTACTTCGAAGTCCGTTGCAGGTCTTCCTGTAACTGTTTTACTAAAACATAAGTATTTTGTCTAACTAGTATTTAGGGACAAAAGGCTGTTTTCTAACTATGCTGTCACTTTCCCCAGTCCTTGTTCAGCTTTATTTAGTACGATGTCCCAATTACTTCCATGAAACAAAAGTACAGTATCATCAGCAAACATTACCAGGTCAAGGTCAGCCATAGCGGTCACGCTGTGAAGCTCATTTATATAAATGAGAAACAGTGTTGGTCCGAGCGTGCTGCCTTGAGGAACGCCGTATTGACAAATAGAGTCATCACTTTCCGTCCCAGCTACTCTTACACGCTGTGTTCTTTTGCTAAGATATTCTTCAAACCATTTCAAGATCACCCCTCTTATGCCAATATTTTCCAAGCGTGCTAATAGTATTAAAATTGACACAGTGTCGAATGCTTTTTGCAGGTCCAAGAAGACGGCTAGACATTTGTCTCCTTTATCTAGTTTTGTCGTTATATTTGTAGTTAATTTCAAGACTGCATCTTCTGTCGACCTATTATGCCTAAATCCGTATTGTGATTCGTTAAGAAATCGTCGTGGTTTTTTTCTATATATCTCATCAGTCTTTTATTAACGAGTTTTTCCAATATTTTAGACAATGTAGTGAGTAAAGAGATGAAGAAATACAATGAGCGGATATATTTTTCTTAATCTACTATCAGCAAAATTTTTACATTTATTCAACTGTTAAATGAAATCTTTTAAATGAATTTTTTAATGGCAAACAACATACATAGTTCAGCTGACAATTGTTTGTTGGTAAAGATTAATTTTTATTTTTAAATTCTTATCTTCTCTTTATTTGTGTGTCACGCTGTGTCATGTCCATGCAACCTAATTGGGCCAACACGACGGAGGTTCCGTTTACGCTGAGCGTTTCGTGTGGAGTGTAAGTAGCCGGTGGCCCATAGAAGTGGTAGGAGAAAGAAAGTAGGCCTATCTATATAGCCTCTATGTGGATGTCTATGGACGTCGGTAGTCATGACCCCAACTGCTCCTTTATCCCCTATACCATTTTAAAAAATTATAAGCCTGGAACTTTACAAACTTAGACTCTATTTCATGCATTTATCATCCCACAATAAATGTAACGAAAACCGGCTTACGCTATTAATTTACAATATTAATTACAGCACATCAAGATAACGTAATTTATAGCGAAACGTTGCCATTAGTTATTATAAACATGACGGTTAAAATTAAACAACGACATTGTAAACGATAAACAAACTGGAAACTGACAAGATATTGCTGACAATTGAGTTAAATATTGATGAACTTTGAAATAACGCACTATCTTATGCCTTTAGGGTCTGGTGTAAGTTGTAAGTTAGGAGCGAAGCTAAGAAAATATTATTTTGTATCGTGATATTATTATAAAAAGTGGACGACATATTTTTTGCAGAAAGTCTTGTTAGTTAGGTATGTATTATTCAGTCATGTAGCGACTGATATAATTTTGACCAAGTATGAGCCACTGAATATTTAAAGAAACCAAATAAGTTTTACTATTTTAAATGCAGAAATTTGTATACAATGACCAAAGAAAATAATGGCTTTTGCTTTATTAAGTTCAAGTTAAAATATCTAATCATTATTTAAATTGGTTGGATTCTAATAAGTGGGTATTATTTATTATGGTTTTTAAACGTGCGTTTGTTTGCGGACATTGGTAGCCATAACCTTAGGAGTAGTCATATTCTTATGGTAGTTAGTAGTCTTTTTGTTTTTTATGATATAGGAGGGCAAACGAGCAGCCGGAGCCATTTTCATGACTACCGACGCCCACAAACATCCGCACAGAGGCTATACAGATGCGCTGCCCTCCTTTCTCCTCCCACCTCCATGGGCCACCGGCTACTTACACACCGCACGAAACGCGACAGCACAGCTGTGACTTTACGCCAGTCTCGTGTAAGCGAGAGGTACCTCCCCGGTCGTGCCGGCCCAATTCGACTGCATGCAAGCATGCAGTGTGGCACTACCTCTTACTAGTTGATTTCCTTAAAGTACAAAAAATATTTGTATCATGCTATTATAAATTTTTCGAATGCTTTGGGTTTCTAAATATTTTCATCACTATTATAGAATAATTGTGTAGTGAGAAGTCACAGCTACATTCTAACTGCCACGACCGGAAAGGGGAGTAAGCTGATTAACACGTGACTAGATCGTCACGAAAAGTGTGATCGGGCGGGGGAATGAAGGTTGAGAGGGGGATGTCAATTAGTGAATTCAGAAAAAGAGAGAGAGAGAGTTACGTTTTTTATATTACGCTACGAGCAGGAAAGAGCAATGCGCGTACATATTTATTTTCTCTCTTCCTCTTCACTTTTGTAGTATATAAAGTTTTACTTCAGTCGTGTTGTGCACACACATTTTCTCTTTATTTATTTATTCACCAATATGCAACACCATTTAAATTCAAATGTGGAATTCATCTAATTGGAGAAAAGTTTATTTTAAATGATTGTAATATAAACATTAAAGAATCATACTATGGCATCCTATTGGAACATTTTTTCGGGATAAAAATAATCCTCTGTTAATCCAAGTTACCTTATATGTGTGTGTCAAATTTCATGAAAGTCGTTTCAGCAGTTAATGCGTGAAGGATTTACAAACAAACATACAATCATTAGCATTTATAATATTAGTAGGATGTTAGTTTTCCTAATAAAATAAAAACTAAACGCTTCTGCTTAATGCTTGTACCATACATAGGAAATTAAGATTTCCCGACCAGTTTACCTCTGACGAGACGAGCCTGGTTTATAATGTAATAGCCGGCAATTTGCATACGATCCAAGAAAATATCCACGACACGAATTGCATTAAATATGCACGGATCATTTACCTTCATAATTTCTTGATTGGATTTTTATTGGATACATATTTAACATCACAAAGTTGAAAATAATCAGATGCTGGAAGGCATATAATTAATATGCATAACTATAATGTGGTTATTATAATTATCGAGGATGACAGAAGATTTTACAGAATAACGTACAGACGGCAAGTTTTAAGTTTGACAAAAACAACCAGTTTTCTGCAGCATGTCATCAATACCGGCGTCTAAAAAGATTTTACAGTGCAGGGCTGTAAATTTTAGTTCTGGCACGAATATCGGTGAAAATTGTAGATCCTACGGATGACTTTTCTCCTGTCACGTCGAAACTCGTTAAAATTGGTGAATTCCGATTGCGTCGTGGACCAATGGTAAGCATGTTCAACCACGGACGAGAGGTAGGTTCGAATTCCAGATCAGACCAAAAAGCGTTATTGGGATTTTTCAATTTCTAACAGTCAGAAATTCAGCGGTGTTACACCCTCGAACCTCGGAGAGCACGTTAAGCCGTCTATCCTGCCTGTCGGCATTTATGTGCGCCCACACATGTTTTGCACTATAATGTCCTGCGTTTGTACCTATAGAGACGGCGGCAGCCGTATTTCGCCTAGGACATTATACATGCGAGTAATGAAGTCACCACAACAATGGTATTTGTGTGCGCCGCTTAATTAACCCCTGGCTGGTACAAGCTTGATTGTTCACTGTTCAGCCTCCTCAGGTGTAAGGTAAGACTAATTAAGTCGGAGTACACGCCTTAACGAGACACCGGCTTAATTGGAAGGAGTAATGGCGCGTGTTTTTGGAGTCGATATGTGATAAAGGGATTGTAACGTTATAACTTTCTCCTAAGCCAATTTTGACTGTGGCTTAGCTAGATGAAATATACAAAAATAAGGATTAAAATAAAACAATTTTAGAACATTAATATAATTTACAAGCCCACGCGTCCACCCGTGACAATGGTTGATGTAGTGGGTAAAATCTATAAATACATAATTATATACATATGATAAAACTGCAGAATACGTCATTTTGTCTGTGGCTTGTGCGGCTTTCACGCAAAAACTGCTTAACCAATTTTCATGAAATTTGGCACACACATAGAGGGGAAGTTGGATTAATACATAGAATAATTATTATTCCGAAAAATATTCCTAAAAGATGCCATTCGTTTGCTTCCTATTCAATATATAAGATAAAAAAATAATATAACAAGTGTTCACAGTGTTGTATCTGTAAGTGTATTAGTACCATTGCTGTACCCGCATCATGCTGTAATAGTACTGTGATATAGGGGGTCTAACGAGAAATCTGAGCAATTTTCATGATCGACACCTATAAACATCAGCATAGAGGCTATACATATGCGCTACCCTCCTTTCTCCTCACACCCCCATGGGCCATCGGCGACTTTCACATTTAATCTTTCGTTTTAAAAACAAAAATCAATATAATTAACATTTTGTATTTGTTATTATATATAACAACAGATATTAACCATTCAACAACATAATTCGCACGTAATTTATTTTAACAACACCAATTATTATTCCCTTAAAATTTACAGTTGGTAAGTTTAAATGCAATTGTTCTGGCACTCAGTTATTCACCTAGGAAGCGCGCAAATTAGTCTGACTTCAGAATATATGCCTCAGCCATTGTTTTAAAGGAATGCTGCAAATTATAAGCAGGCTCTATGCATATTGTTTAAATAGAGCGAAGCCAACTATTTAAAATTCGAACTCGTTACGCCATTTTAATTATTAAATCTCGTTCTTGTGTTCTCAATTTGAAATATGCGCTTTATTTTTTTACTGGCGATTTAGAAAATGAGTTTTAATGTAATAAGATTATATTAAACATTTGTGGCTTTAATATACATTTTGTAGAGGTAGTGCCACGCTATATTACAGCCTAGTTGAACCGGAACAAACGGGGAGGCATCTCTAGCTCATATTAAATTGCCAAAAAGTTAACGTTATGATGTGACGTTTCGTGGGTATGCGAGTTTCTAGAAGCATATTTATTTTTTTTATTACCAAGTTACAAGTGTATGGCTATACGAAACTCTCACTATTCTTAAACGGGTATTCTGTGTATCCTCTATTTTGCAATGGCCTTTTCTAGCATACATTTTCAAATGTTTTGTGTTTTGGCTTGGGAGACTTTGAGACTTGGGGAGTAAGCTGGACAAAAAATCACACATCGAACGAGGCCAATGGAAGTTGTCATTCAAATTCAAAATTCAAATTTAATTTAAGTGAAACTTTTTTTGTACATATTATGTCGTAAATATAATACAATAATACTAAAAATATACTATTTACTTTCATATAAATTATTTATATCTGTCGCAAATATATTTGCGATTTTGTAATTAAAACATATACATTAAAAATCATACTGCTTGTTATAACAAAATTAAAAAATAAACAATTCCATATTCAAAATTACTGCACTATTTAAAATGTAGATACATTCTCCACGAAGATACGAAAAACTCAAAAAGCCGTGCATGCGTTATTTTATAAAAAAAATAGGACACGCCCGTCCGTTGAAAGCAATATGAGTTTATTAGAATGTTGTTTTTTTAGCCAACATGAAATTCTTAATGGCTCGAATGGCCGCCAAGCTGAAGAGTGAACCTCTCACCTGGGGAAGTAGGCCAAAGTCGTCATGAAACTCGCGGCGAATTTTAGAATTTCGCGTTTAAAATTCCAGGCCTGTTGAATATATTAAATTTTATGATGTTTTGTAATGTATCACGCCTGGGAAATCTATCGTGATGATGGCCTATTATGTTTTACGCAAAATTCTCTCAGTAGATTTAGATAAATACTTACAACTAATAGAATACTTTCAAAATGAAAATATAAATTTATAAGATTAAAAAACTCCTGCTTTTAATATTTAATTGTGAATTTATTTTTTTATTGTGAAGGTAAATGAAGAAATTTATTATTATTATATTTAGCTTGAAATTTGGGTTTAATTAAAATGACTATGTATTAAGGGTATAGGGTTCTAAAAAGCATTTTTTGAATAATAATAATAATAAATACCTACTTTATTTCTATAACCAAATTACATTCGTTATAGTTATAAGTGTTTGCAGCCTGCCTTTAAAAAAGCTTCACAACTAAGCTAGTAACATATAAGGCTTGTCGGTAAACTATATTCTTTTTCAATATCAAAACAAGCAAAAAAAATATTGTCATAATTTATTATTTACATTTCGATGTTTGCATCAGTTCATGCAAGAATATTTGCAAATTTCTTTTCTATTCAACACAAGTTTCTGTACAACTACTACAACTAGGGAATAAAGCAATTTCCATAGTACTATTATTTTATTATTTAATAACATTAGTAGTATAGGTACTTCATTATCGTTATTATCAAAAGGGTTATATTGTTTTATAAGGGTTATTGTATAAGTTGGAGTTTTATCTTTACTGCAACTTTTTGATGATTCTTTTGGGGCATCTCTCTCACAGTATAACTAGCAGTGGACAGCCTCAGGTTGGTGATAATAAAACTACTAGTTCAAAATGTATTTCAAAGTATATATACACTTTAGACGTGCATTACATCACAAGTTTCTGTATTCTTCTTCACTTACTTTCTTTTAAATCACGTTGCCCCACCCTCTAGACATAACAAGAAAAGTTTGATTAAATGAAACAAACTTGTAACTGCACATCGGCGCTTAGCTCTTAGATTGACTAAGCTAATTTTGTTAAAACGTTGAACAAACTGTAAATCCTTGTATTATACAATTTTATCTGATATAACTTTATATACTTTTGCCCTCTGATAGGTTTTTTATTTAACAAAATTGTTAGTTACTGTTTCGTCGTTTTATTTTAATTCAGAAGTAAAATAAATATTAAAATAAAAAGATAGTGATAAAAACTATGTAATAAAGCTTTACATATAATTTTTACCCGATTATATACATCAAGAGTAATGATTTTTGAGTGTATGTGTATATGTTGACAAATTTTATCATTCGGTTTTGTTTTTATAACACGAATAATAGTATTTTTTTTATTTTATTTTCAATAGAAAAGATACAATTTAAAATTTTGTAAATACATAATAGCATCAAAAAACCACTAAGGTTTAAACATGTGCTATACATTTACACAAGACGTGATTACGGTATGTAATATTAATTACTGGGTTTATACAGCGCCGGATCTAGGGGGGGGCTAGGGGGGGCTATAGCCCCGGGCCCCGCGAGTCAAGGGGGCCCCATGTGTCAAGAAAACTTATTTTCAGACATTAAAAGTAATCAAAAATATATCTAAGTATATTAAATCAGATTTCAAATTCATCAAGAACAAATTGTTGCAATAACTATTTAATATTATTCAATATTAAATGTACGAGAATTTGTGAGACAAAAAGGCATTACATTTACCATTACTAGGTACTTTTTGAAGTCTACTTTTTAAATTAATTACTTGTTTAATGGTTAATAAGTGCAATGGTTACACTTGATAAAAGATACAAATAACAGGAGATTCTACAATGTAACGACACTATATACCACGGCTATTATTATCGTTACAACAATAAGCCTTTTTACCTTGCCAATTTCACTCAAATGGATCTTCCATTTAAGTGAAATTGGCATAATAAAAAAGCTACCTAGCTCCCTAAAAACCGAACAAAACCAATTCTACCAACGTATGTATTCCCTCACACCTACAACCTGAAAATCTTTAAATGGAGGATGAATATGTACCTTCTTGGCATGTGTGCTCCATCGTCGGCCAAGTCTACACTTTCCACCAGGTGAGACAGTGGCCAAACGCAAGCCTATCCAGTACAAAAAAAAATGGAATATGCAAAGGACCCAGAAGCATCATATTATTCGTTAATCTCTGGCACCCTTAGGTACCTCTACAACTTACAGCTGCGGCTTTACGTCAACAATTAGCGTTACATAGCACAACAGACGTTCTGTAAGTTATTGTGGTAGCTTTGAGCTTCTCTTTCTTTTCGGACTAAGTTTTATTTTTTGTTGACGCAGGGGAATAGATTTAGGTATGATACCTAGGAGCCCGGGTGGCCCCTAGGCCAGTCGGGCTCGACTTTGGAAGTGCAATATCGACTAAACTCCTGCGAGTGCAGGCGGCTATAATTGAGGGTCCCGAATCTAAAAAGATCTCTGAAAAGGCCAGATTTATCTTCCTTGGAGACTGTCCGGCTGCCATTGAATAGTCTCTACTACGACGTCCGAAGCAAGTTGCCCTCTGCTGATTCAGAGGGACGGGGGAGTACCCCGAGTCAAGTTGTTCTTTTCTGGCCTCTCCCACCGAGTCTGTACGGTATAACTAGTCCTGCCCTGCATACCCTTAGGAATCATTAGGAATCACAAGACACGCAAGCCCACCAACCACGACAAGGTGGCAGCAACTTCTGGGGAGTTCCTTTCGGACGTGAATTAAAGCTGCGGAAACGAAGAGAAGTCCAATACCGCATCATCTGATTGCTGTGATTTTTCGTCGGGCAGCTTGGGGTCGAAAGGGGTACTGATCTCTCTCTCGGTTGAAAGATATGCACCCCATATGAGAGAGATTATAATAACTAACTATTATTATTACGGTCAAACGGACCGACAGCTCCCTCTCCCCGCGACTCTGAACTCGATAGTAGCTCGCGTGCGGTAACTAAAATGGCCTTGGCGTTAACATGATCTTTTTCTCGTTCGTTTTTAGAAGTTTTGCGTTATCCCCATTCTCCAAATTTTCCAAAATTTGGACTATTTCTTATCAGGGGAAAGTTCTAAGCTGCTCTAAATACAGTAGTATCAAGAGCCGTTGACGAGTTTGTAACTTTCTGAATTTCAAAAAGGGCATCACAAAATTACTACGGCGCAGGCAGAGAATCATTGCTGACATAAGTGCATATTTTTATTAACATTTTATATAACTTTCATAAACAACGACAACTTGTTGAATAAGTAGGTATATATCTACTTGCTTGAGATCACTTAATTTCAATCACATAATTGCAAATTGCCGGAATGTAATGCTGAAATACTTCAGGAATACGTGAAAACTTATAAAAATACATACATACAGTAGTAGGTACTCAAAGTACAAGTAAGTAATTATACTATTCTTTTTATGATATTATATTATGACGATAATTTTTGTGCCCATTAGGGGTCCCTTTTTTACTCCCAGCCCCGGGCCCCGCCAGAGCTTAATCCGGCGCTGGGTTTATATTACATAAAATGTATTATAATATCAATGTCTTCAATAAAAAAAGTTAAAAAAAAAAAATCGTCATACTGTATAGATGATAGATATTTAAGAACGAAGAGGTTTCAGTCCTACAGATATAATTTTTTTGTAGTATAAGGGGGCAAACGAGCATTCAGAGCCACATTCATGAATAGAAACGATGTCCGTAGCCCATCAGCATGGAGGTGATACAGTTTTTTTGTTTGGGAGGCAGGATTGCTCTCCTTCGTCCTCCTCCCTCCATAAGCCACCGGCTACTTACCTACTTACTTACCGCACAAAACGCAACAGCCCAATTCGGCTACACGCATGAAGCGTAGCACCACCTCTTACGAAAATTCCAAACACAATTAAATTCCCTCTTACAAACTCCCCGAAATATTAGAATCCAACATTATTGGTGTCTTAATTGAAAAAGTTCGAAGCGGCGATATGTGAATTAATAAAAAGCTGTCAAACATTCCCCGTGAATAATTGAACTCTGACAGGGGTAGGTTTCACCCTGGGTGGATTCCACCCTCCCGTCGGGGGCATATTGGATGTGATGACATGAGCCGCTCTCTGGCATTGTGATTATTTCCATTAGCTATGTTTTGAAGAAGCGGGTTGGTTGCGTGCAAGTTTTAATGATTCCAACGATATGTGTATTGTGTTCTTCGTTTCCGGTGGCCCTTTGAGGGGTAACACGTTTGCGTAACAATCATGCGGATATCTATGGGCGTTGTCAAAAAGTTACAGCTACTCGTTTGTCCCCATATTTATATAGTTTAGATTGGCAAATGAGAAACTTACG
Source organism: Calycopis cecrops (assembly GCA_001625245.1). Lineage (NCBI taxonomy): Eukaryota > Metazoa > Arthropoda > Insecta > Lepidoptera > Lycaenidae > Calycopis > Calycopis cecrops. The sequence goes on along the minus strand of LUGF01039005.1, from coordinate 430,053 downwards.
CGGGTGAAACCGCGGGGCGTAGTATGCTATAAATATGTAATCTCTCGTATTTTTATGAAATATGTAATATAAAATTATAATCTCTCGTGTTACCTTTGAGAGGCCAGTGATCTATTGAGATCAATGCCACTGCACAACCTGTATGCGGTAGGTTAGTGTAGGGACACACATTCTATGTTCTTAGGAGTCAGCAAATATATTGTACATATATATTGTGCGCGTGAGTCCCATACAGTCTCGTTGTTCCCACAGTGTAATAGTAGTCTCCTTGTTCCCTTAGCGTAATAATCTTAAGTATCACGGAAACCATTAATTACACCTCTAGAATATTGTTTACGATCTGTATTTTTACGTACCATAAGTGAGTCTCACAGTCTCCTTGTTCATTCAGTGTAACAGTAACCTTAAGTATCACGGAAACCATTAATTATACTCTACGATGTTTAGTTTAATATTATTTACGATGTATTCCCCATAGCGGTCGACCACCGCAGTAGCCGTCGACCGCTGCCTCATATATAATAGAATAAGATTTAATTTTAAGTTAGTTACATTTCGCTCACTGTTGTGTTAGGTTGTTTTAAATAAAAGCTTTCTTAAAAAGTCTATCTATGCATAAATCCCGAAAGTTAGTAATCACTTACTCCCTTATACCACAAAATGCCTTTTGAATTTTCTACTATCACAACAACTTAGTGTTTCATATTATGCTGTTATACAAGCACTTGGAGGTTGGCTCATGGAGGTGGGAGGAAGAATCAGGACAGCGCATCTGTACAGCCTCTATGCGGATATCCATGGGCGTCGGTAGTCGT
>LUGF01039005.1:410138-422803 GCA_001625245.1 Calycopis cecrops | reverse complement strand
TATCTATCTAAAAAAAAAAAACACTATTTTATCTTTTTTTTTTCATTGACAGAAAGCGTCTCAAATTGCTATAATGAAGATGTATAAATTAGTTAATCAAAGAATATCTTACATTAGAAGGTATTTCAACGTGATAATTATTAATTGCGACCAATTATGGTAAAATAGAGACCATATTATTTGTTTTTATAAGTTATATAAACGAGCAGTCGGAGCCATTTTCACGACCACCGACGCTCAAAGACATCCGCATAGTGGCTATACAGCTGATGTGCTGCCCTCCTTTCACCTCCCACCTTTATGGGTCACCGGCTACTTACATACCACACGAAACACGACAGCACAGCTGTCACTTTACGCCGGCCTTGTGTAAGCGAGAGTTACTGTTCCGGCGCGGCGTGCCGGCCCAATTCGGCTGCGTGCAAGCATGCAGTGTGGCACTACCTCTTACAGAATTACTTAGACTTCGCTGTCCGTCTGCTTATCAATCTGTCATCACGCCGTATCTCATAAACCGTTCTTGCTAGATATATGGAATTTCCACAAATGATGCATTTATGTTGTCGATATAAAGAATGGTAAATTACAATCATAATTTTACTAAAAACCTATTAGGGCCACAGCAGACATGCTACTTTTAGCGTCGGCCCTTAGAATATTTTTGTTTAATTCTTATAAAATCGTACAATATCCCGCAAGAATAAGTTTGTCAATTTGACAAGCAACAGAACTGTAGTCCTGATACCCCTAAACCCCTTGGTACGCATATCCGACTAGCATTAGACCATTTTTTTTAAATTGCTTACTTGCTAATATAAAAACAATTAATTATCACTTCAAAAACCAACACACGAGAGATAAACGGCTTAATTAACAGATGCCACATTACGCCAGTTGACAGGGTTCAGAAATAAGAGCAAATTTAATACTGTCAAAATGATGAATTTCAATTAAAATTGGAAAGCGAGAGCTGATAAATAGTTCTCTGTGTCACCGGCATTCATGAAGCGCCACGTTAAATGTCACACGTTTTGGTAAGCGCTGAAGAATTTTGATGCTGACACGCGAAATATTAATGTTGGTTTTTGTTGAATATTGGCAACACTGTTGAAGTGTTGCCACACACACGGCTTTTAAACGGTAGATTAATTTTTTTTTGACATAATAGTGTTTTAAAGACAGATGAACGCTGGCGGCATGTAATATAATAATCATTGTCACGTTCGGTGTGCAAGTGAGAGCGCTAAACAAGCGATAGAAGAGCACGTTAATCAAATAACTGAATAATCGCCGTTATCAGTTCAAATTATACATTTATACATTTAAAAGAAAATAATATATTTATACATTTAAAAGAAATTTTCCTTTCTTTTTTTCTTCAACTTTCACCTCTGCGCTTTCACTTCAGAATCATGTTCGTTCATAAGGAGGCTCCAACGCATCATCGAGCTAATATTCTTCTTCCTGGGCGGATCCAGGGGCTAATTATTGTTTTTTGTACCTACTGAAATAAATAAATATAAATTACAATGGGTTCTTTTGCTTAACCTCTTAATTATACATATTATACACGTGTTTATCTTTTATAAGAGCTTTAGAAGAAAATGACAACCGAAAAGAGTAAGTAGGAAATAGTAGCCGCTTAATAGAACCCAGGGGGGCGCAGATACCCCAACCTGCCCCCCTCTAGGTATGCTCATGCTCTTTCCCATGCTCTTTTTATTATTATTATTTTAATAAACAAACAATTCTAAAGCTTTGTACATATATAGAATACAATATGCTTAGTAATTTGTGTTTCTTGGAAAGTGAATTTTGAACACTCCGCCTGAATTTGATACAGGCGTATATTTGCGTAGACAACATTGAAACACGTTACATTATTGTGTTATTGGCTGGATCGGACTTTGTAACCGAAATCCGATCCAGTCGCACTATAATTTGAATAGTTAATTTGGTTTGGACTTGTATATTACACTACACTAAAAATATAAATATTGTGTATATTTTTAGTACAGTAGTAACAAACGGACAGTGGAAAGCTTGCACTTGTTGAATTTTAAAATGATTGACAAAGCAAAATCAGGGACACCCTATACTTCTGAATAAATTTAAAAATCATCAAGGAGTGAGAGTTGCAAAAATTATAATTATTAACATTACTGTTGTAGTGTATGTGCTCTCCGTCTTCGTACGAGATGGTACGTTCAATAAAACACAAGTATACTACTCACTCGGACATAAAGTATACGCACTCGTTATACGTCTGTACCTGTCCGTAGCTGGCAAGCAACTGACTTGTACCTCGTAGTGGGCGCATAAACTACAACCTTATTAATTTATTTATTATATAGGTCTATTGCCCTTATTCCCTGCTCCTTTCCAATCGCTTCCCAACTCACAAATGACACGAAGCGAGATTGCGAAGCTGTCACTAGTATTATTATGTTAAGGAGCAGTGCTGTAATGCCTGCAAGCTACTTCGGGGACGTAGCCTGCTCTTGCAGCAATACTACCTATTTATATCTGTTGGGGCCTCTTCTTGATCTACGTACTTGTAGGAAAACGCCTTTATTCTTCATATAGATTTTTTATATTTAATACATCATAACCGTTACAATTATTATAGCCCTGGCTACTAAATCACATTCTTGTATTACTATATGGTTAGCGCCCGAAGGCGTATACCGGAATCAGACAATTTTACATTGTCAAGGAAAGACAAAATTCAAATTCGTTCTATTGTCCGAATTCTAAACAGATATGTTTTTTTTATATTAAAAAAACATACCAACCGATATTAACAATAGGTTAAAATCGATTTCCAACCGATATTAACAATATGGGTATTGTAAATATTGTGCGGTTTCAAAAATTCCGATGGTAAATATTTTTATCGCGTGTACACGGGGCTAAAACGGACATCAACAGGATTAAAAATTCAAATCGCATGTTGGACCGTCGCGCGTCGGCCCGGCCACACGCAGTTTTGCGGGCTTGTTACACGTTACGGCGAGAGAATAAATTAAATCGTCAGACTTGGAGCTTAGTGAAGTTACATTAGATTATATCAATGTTGGGCTAGTTGGGGACTTACATTGTGTCACTGGCAGACTACAATCATGTAGATTTCGTAAGTAGTGCCACGCTGCATGCATGCATACCGAATTCCCGAATTGGGCCGGCACGAGGAATGTAGGTACCTCTCGCTTACACGATACCGACGTAAAGCGTTTTGTATGTCTCGACTATAGAAGTGGGAAGAGGGTAACTCATGTATATAAACTCGTCATAAAGATGGCACCGATTGCTCGTTTCCATGTTTAACATAAAAAATTCTTCTCTTTGCTTCCACAACATAAGTTACGAAAAAAAAGGTTAAGGTCCGAAAAAAAATATCAAGAGACAATATGTTGACATACGTACACAGATATAAATATAATACTTATACGATTAGACTCAATTTCGGTAATTTTTGTCCTGTGAAAATAACATCATATTTTGTAGGAGGCAGTGCCACGCTGCATTGCATACAAATTGGGCCAACACGACCTTATATGCACCTCTCACTTACACGATCTAAAAGCGACAGCTGTGTTGTCGTGGTTCGTGCGGTGTGTAATTGTCCGTTGGCCAATGGAGAAGGAAAGAACACACATCTATATAACCTCTGTGCGGATGTCAATGGGAGCCTCGTGTGTCGACTTACATGTAAAAACTCTTTCTTTTCGGTTTTTAGATATTTTTATAGGAGTGACTTGTCAATAGTGTTGCCCGTATAAATTTTCCTGTTACAGGAGGAAAATGTGTTACGAAAATGCGCGCTATTTGATTTGAATATGGAATGTTTGTTTATTATTGACACAATAAGTATATTAAATATGCATAGATAAAAACGTATGTTGATTTTAAGAAATCACGTCAATCGATTGCTTTTTTTATAAGGTGCAAACGAGCAGTCGGAGTCATTTTAACAAGTACCGACGCCCGTAGACATCTGCTTAGAGCTTATACAGATGCGTTGCTCTCCTCCCTCCTCCCACCTTTACGGGCCACCGGCTACTTACACACCGCACGAAACGCCACAGCACATCCGTCACGGTATCGTGTAACTTGCCACTGGCAATAAAGATCCAAAATGGTTGTCACAAGACGCGAAATAAATTACTACGAAGTACATGCCAGATATTATAAAAAGATAAAATACCTATACTTAATTGATTTAGAAAACACAGAATATCTTTACGCTAATGTAATATTGTTTTTTATTTATCCCATCAAAAACATTCTGTAAAAAATCTAGCCAGGTCTCGATGGAGCTGCTTGTTTATCTCTGAAAAGTAATGAAATCTTGACAAAGTCGTGCAAAGTCTAGGGTTCCTTTCTGCGATTTCTTTATTATTATAGTTAATGTTGTTCCTGCCTTTTGGTACATTTCTCATTATCCAGAGGTTCTCAAATAGGGGCCTGAAAATTGGTTCCATTAAAGGATGGTACGGCAGTGTTTGCTTCGAGCTCGACTTGGCCTGTCGTGCCCCCATTTATTAAGTATCACCTCTAATACAAATACAATACTTATTTACTATCATAACTTATCACATATAATAAAATTTTTACGATTTTACTCACGTCTTACAGTACCTTAGAATATGCTGCTAGTAGGTACTAGGTACTAACTATTATACTACAAGCCTATTGCGCACAAATATATCGCCTACCTATAATATTTTTTATAAAAAAAAATATAAATGATACTACTAGCCACGTAATAATTTAATTAATCATTTATATTATAGACCTTAAATTCAGATCTGAAAGCAAATAATTAGATTCATTAGCAAAAATGAACGCCATCTTCAAAACGTGTGCTTTAAATTTCCTGTACGAACTCGTCGCCTGATCACACACGTTGTCAAAAGCTTTCAGAGTTGACAGCTCCGTGTAAAGTTCCTGTAACTTAGTAATTAAAATGTCAAATGTGCGCCTCAGAATTTGTTGGACCATTAGAACTTTTTGTTTTAAAAGCTAAAAAGTTGGGAAGTATGACAGATTCGCGGGGCTCGTGTGTTTAAAACACGCTAAAACATCCTGGGACATACTACTTGTATTAAAAATGCAAAAGTTTGTATGTGCCATTTCTGTAAGAGGTAGCGCTATGCATGTAAGAGGTAGTGCCATGCTTGTAAGAGGTAGTGCCATGCTTGTAAGAGGTAGTGCCGTGCTTGTAAGAGGTAGTGCCATGGTGCTTTGCAGCCGAATAGGGCCTGCAACGGGGTGGTACCTCTCGCTCTCATGATATCAGCGTAAAGTGATATGTTTTTGGTAGCTTTTCGTGCGGTTCGTGAGTTTCCGGTGCCTTATTTATGGGGAAAAGGACGGCAGCGCACCTGCATACCTCTTGTGCGGACGTTCGTGGGCGTCGGTAATTACCAAATGGCTACGGCTGCTCGTTTCCCTTCTTATGTCATAAAAAATACATACAATTATTGTTGCTTATCCTATCCTACTATTATAAATGCGAAAGTTTGTATGTTTGTTTGTTTATTTGTTTGTTTATTACCCCTTCACGTAAAAACTGCAGAACCGATTTTCATTAAATTTGGCACACACATACACATTGGATTAACACAGAGATAGTATTTATCGCGAATAAATGTACCTATGGGATACCATGGGATGATTTTTCACGGGATCGAAATTCACGCGGGTGAAACCGCGAGGCACAGGTAATGTACATATACATAATATATTTATTATAATCTAGAAGAGCATGTAATAATAGCATTTAGTAAGAGGTAGAGAGGTACATACAGCCGAATCAGGTCGGCACAACCGTGGAGGTACCTCTCTCTTACACCAAACGGGCATAAAGTAACAGCTATGCTGTCGTTTTGTACGGTGGCAGCCGGTGACCCATGAAGGGAGGAGGAAGGAAGGGGGCAACGCATCTGTATAAACTGTATGATGTCTACAGGCGTCGGTAGTCATGAAAATGGCTCCGATTGCTCTTTTGCCCCCTTATATTATTAAAAAAAATTCCCGCGTAACTATTGCGCAAAACAAAACAACACCGTCCATGAACCCATAACGTTCGAAATGTTTCAAGTTCTATGTGATCCACTGTAGGTGGGGGAAGATGGTGGTGATGGATGGAAACAAAAATTGCAACATTTTAATGTGCGTCGGTTGAAATGTAAAAGCTGGAATTGCTTCCTCCCTTGTACTAAAATAATAATAATAATAATAATATCTGTGTTTGTCTAACTTATAACACTACGTTAGTCTAGCCTCGTTCTAAGTACCTAATATCTTTGTTTTTTAGTTTGTTATTTTATAAATTTAAAAACACGTATATTTATATACTTATTTATTTATTTTTATTATGTACTAGCTGTGCCCCGGGTCTCAACCGCGTTTAATTTCAGAGAAATCATTATAAACTTCAACACCCTATTTCACCCCCTTTGGGGTTGAATTTTTAAAAATCCTTTCTTAGCGGATGCCCACGTTACAACATTTACCTGCATGCCTGATTTCGCCCGATCCGTCCAGTGGTTTGGGGCGTGCGTTGATAGATGACTTTGTCGCATTTGAGTTTTATATATATTATAGGAATACAATACTACATAGATAAACATCAATTATATATCCAGAATTCAAACCCACGACCCATGGAAACATGCTCCGTTTAGCCGAGGCCTGTACCACTGCGCCAGCCTCATCACTAAAAGACAATCATGTTCAATATATAATTATGCTCATTACAAATATGTCCCACAAGATACATTTGATCAAATAACACAAAGACAAAACATTCAAATTAAAAATAAAATTCTCGAATCTCATTCATTCCATAACATTCCTTACATTATTCGCAATATTTCGCGAAACAAAACAAAACCAAGCCATAACATTCGGAACGTTCCAAGTGTTTTTAATAATGGGTTAACATTCAAATATAAATCTGAACAATGGCGACAACGGGAGGACCACAGAAATTCACTATCGTTATTATTTCAACGGGGACTTAGTGTTCCGAGCCCGTCTGAAGTAAGATAACCGTTTGCATAAACTTCAGCGGTGCTATTATGTTGTGCCGCGAGTTTGTCGACGTTTAATGTTTCCCATTGTGTTTATGTGTATAATTATATTGCGTGTTTTTTGAAGTAAAACTTCTACACGCTTGACATGGGGAGTAAGCTGGCGAGCGTTACAAAAATCACACATCGGGCGAGGCCAAAGGAAGTTGACATTCAAATTCAAAATTGGAATTCGATTTAAGTTAAACTTTTTATATTTGTTGTTATGTCATTGTAATTACGGTAATGAAAATCAATAATTAAGTTTTACTTCAGCTGTGTGGTCTAAAAGCACACACTTTTTTTAGTATAAGGGGTCCAACAATTATCGAAGTCGTATGACTTTTGAAATCCCCCAGTGTATTGTACCGGGAGTTACAGAGCTTTATGGAGGAGGACTGTGTTGACTTCCTCCGGCTGATGATTATGTGAGGACGCCCACAAATATCCGAAATTTATTGCGCCACCACAGCACTGAAGGCGTGACGGCAACGAGAATTAAGTCCGACATAGCTGAAACGCAGTTTGGCACTTTTAACTACTAATTAAATACGAACAAATTAAAATTAACAGCTCGTCAAACTCCATAGTTTGTAATAAATTATGAAATAAATTAATAAAAAATAATAAATGTAGTGAATGAAAAAATAAAAAAAGTAATGTATGTAGTGACAAAGTGTTAATTTTTTATTTTTTCGTTATAACACATAATTCATAATATCTTCACATTTTATTTGTGTAAAGCAAAATACAAAATGGAAATGTTGCTTCACTAAATGGAAACCTTGAACCCCCGTGTTTCCAGTAGATGGCTCTGTATTCTGCGTGTATATAAACGTTATCGAGGCGAAACACAATAGGGGACCATTTTCGTGTATGTCTAAAACCCGGAATCTAGAGAACGACATCATCTGCATAGTTCCGGGAAGATAAGAATCATGTCGTTTGATTTACTGCGCCATATTCCTGCCTTTGCCGGGTAGTTCCCGTCGTATTGTTGTAAAATTGCGGTTAGATGCTGATAGCAGTTTTGAATCACTATAAAATGGAATTACGTTTAGATATTGTGTGAAAGGGCTAAGGAGTAGAAAAGAGCATTGAGTATTTTAATTTCTAGCGTCACCATCCATATTTGTTATACTGATTCGTTGCCCTCCTTCCTTCTTTCGCCTTCAATGGGCCTCAGAAATCTCACAAACCTCTGGGAATGTGATAGCATAACAGCAATTTTGTGGCGATATTACGTGAGCAAAACTCACCAGTCCTGATTGGGATTGAGTGGAGGTACACATTAACAACGTAGAACATATGGTACTGGTCTTTCGATATTGTGGCAGCTATTTGTTAATGCGCCCAATAAGATCCCTAGTAGATACATTTAAGGTTGGTCTGAAAGTTAAGATCTGCTTTGAGGAGCATTCAGAATTTCTGATATCATATTTTCATTATAGGGTTTGAGGAGCGGCCAGGGAATTAGAACAGCGTTCCGAACTTTCAAAACTTGTCTTCTTGATTGACTAGCAAGAATCTAAAGTGGTAGCTGTGTTGGAGAAGAGGAAGTTTTAGTCTGCCATTCGCGGGGTGGAAAGACGATATCCGTGTAGCAGTTGGTCTGGGATGGATGGAATAGAATATATTATTAAGAGGTAGGAGGAGTATATATTAGTAAGAGGTAGTGCCACACTGCATGCTTGGATGCAGCCGAATTGGGCCGGCACGACCTGGGAGGTACCTCTCGCTTACACGATACCGGCATGAAATGACAGCTGTGTTGTTGCGTTTCGTGCGTTGTGTAAGTAGCCGGTGGCATATAGAAGTGGAAGAAGAAAGGAGGGCAGCGCTTCTGTGTTGTTTCTGTATGGATGTCTATGGGCGTCGGTAGTCATGAAAATGGCTCCGACTGCTCGTTTGCCCCCCTATACCATAAAAAAAAAAATGCTGTCTAGGCATTCATAATAGACACAACGAAGCTGATACCATATTTTTAAACAAAATCTTGCTGTATAAAGTAACATTTTCCAAAGTAAATATCCAGATTGTTTGGTTTGTTAAAATTAGATTTGGGCAGCCAGAACGTGAAAGCCATCAATTAAATTTTAATTGAAGTCCTATACAAATATGTAACAAATATTTTGTTAATTACCATGACAATAAGTTTGGGCATCCATGAGGCAAACAAAGTTTGTACAACGCGGCAGGGGGATGGGGAGCTAGTGAACGATAATGGTATAATAATTTAACGACTTTTGAGGCTACGTCAGTGTTGTCATTGTAATGGCTTTGAGCCTACGTATCTGTTTGTGTTTTTCTATGTGCCCTGTTACATCCAGAACAACTTGACGGACTTTAATATATGGGTTTTATGATATTCGTCTTGACATCGTCGTACTGGATCCATTTAAATATATATAAATCATCACTATCTTTCTAACTGTTAAATGTGGAAAAAATACAGCTGTAGTATATTATATAATAAAATTTAAAGGAAAACTATCAGAGCTGAGTAGAAAGTAAAAACGGAAAAGTTATAGGCTACCAACTTATGAAATGTACTCGGAAAAGTAAAATTTCCAATAAATTTTATTGAAAATTAGTTGACAATAATTGTTAATTACGTTAAAATACATAACGTTTTTAATCCAATTTACGGACTAAAGTATACAATAGTCAAAGCAGCTTTTATAACAATTATAATACCCGTTGGAATAACAACGTTAGGTGTTACGCGGCACGCTGCGCGGGACGATGAAACCGCGCTTTTGAGTACCTACTACTACGAATCAAAGTTGCCATACAAAACTACGGAACATACACTGTGTGTGGCCACGCACTACTGTACTACGGTCCCGTACTACTACTACACGTACATGACCTACTTTTTATTTTAATTTAATGCGTTGTATACAAGAAAGATGAAAAATGTGATCGTCCGATCGTTATAGTTTATGACAAGCAGATAAGTCGATCGATGATTTACGCGAACATCCTTACAATGTTTGAGTCAATTGCCATGCTATGGCAGCATATCTAAAAAGCCAAATATCAATAACTATTGACATTGAAATTTAATTTCCACAATATTCTTATTCAGCCCAACATTTTGCTTACACAGTCCTGCATAAAACGCAAACAGAAGTTTGAAAGTGAAACAAATATAAAAAGTTATTGAAATCGTTTTCATTAGCCCCACGCCCGGAGCCGTATCGTGTGCAACAAAATGAGGGGATAAAATTTTATCCGCACCGCAAGCGCCACGCAAATCTATTTTTTATTGACAATATTTATATTATAAAAGTTTGCTTTTATTTTAGTCCGCCTGTTGAGGTTTGCATTGAGTTTAAAGGATAAAATTATGATAAGCTTGTTTATTGTCCTGTATTATTTCTAAAATCAGTATCAATGCGTCGACTTATTAGGCAATAGCGCTTTTACCGAGATTAATTCAATATGCTGTACAGATTCTCTGTGGTTTTAGTATAGTAAAAGAAGGCAAATTAACTGTCAGGGCTTATCAACTCCTCCCTCTTCCATAGGCCATCGGATAATTAGACTACCGGTACCGTGTTAGCGAGAGGTACCTCCCGGTTGTGCCGACCCACTCCGGCATAATACCTCTTTCTAGCTTGTTTTACAGATATGTTGCCATCCTACTCTCCATACCCCTAATAGGTCACAAGACGCACAACTAGCGACATCATAGATACTACTTATGTTGATATCTTGTGAGCAAGAGAACCTCCTCAATCAGCCCAACTCCACGTTATAAAGTACTACCTCTTTCGATCTACTTTCTCACGTATTTTTGACAGTGCTATCCGCCGTGCCGTGATGATAATTTATCATTTTGAGTTGTTTCAATGGTTCTATGCTATATATGTATCTATGTCTATATATCTACACATGCATGTTAAGGCTAGGGTTGATACGTGGTATTTTTGTATATTCATTTAGCCATTATTATAACTCTTTTTTGAATAAACATTACCATTCCCTTTCTGACCTTCACAATAATGGTAACACAACTCAACCCTTATAATATACATTATATATAATTTTATTTATAATATTCAACATAAATAAAAATATAAATAGAATCCTTTTATAATAGAATCCATTACGTAGTTTTTGCGGAGCGGCTCCTTTCATAGAAGTTACATTTGATGTACCCAGCGTTTCGAGACCGGAAATCAAATAACGTCTTCGTCTTTACCGGATGTCTGCAGATGATGTGCTGCTGCTTCTGAGATTTCTATATCTGCGAAAATGGTTTTGAGATTCAAGTGTTGGTAAAGTTATTTATCCAACTCGCTGCACTCGCTTTTATCGCAAGTTTCAATTCTTTAGTAGGAAATTTCGACCATAGGGGTTAAAAGAAAATCCCCTTAACGATTTTTTCGAAAATTCTTTAATTTTCTCGGACACAAAAGCTTTACCAAATTTTAGCTAGAACAGTTGTTTCAGTTGAGAGAGTCATATTTTCATTGGGGTAAAAATCAAGTTTTAAATCAAAACCAAATAAAATAATGATAATAATAACAAAAAATATGTTTTTCAGCATTATTTTTAAGTTTTACCTCATCATATTAAGAGAAAAAGAAAGGATATTAAGCATGTTTTAGGTACCTTACGACTAAATTTCAATTTCATTCCCAAACACAAATATTAATGTATGTAAGAGAAATATAACAAAGATTCCATTAAAACAAACATAAGTGGGGGATATAGAGAGCAAATCGAAATATGTCCAAAAATGGTAAGCATCAAAGCTTTTACGAGGGAATGATGTTATTTGTAGTCTTTTAGCGGTCCATCGAGCGTAAGAACGTAATAAATCAGACGGCAAAGCCGATATCTAAGATCGGACGGTTATGACCTGTGTGTCAAAGGTTCTATTGAGGACGTTCCCAGTGAACAAGCCATAATATTTCGTATTATGATTTAAAAAGATTTCTCCTTTACAAATCACGTCGAATGTTATTTGGCATGACACTGCGACATTTTAGTGATATCATATCAATATCTTGCCATGAATGTATCTATCTATATGGCTTTTGTGCGATTTATTTTAGGTACCGAAATAGACAGACCAACAATGAATATGAAGGATAACAGTAGATATGAAGCCCAATTGGAACTGTATGTAACATTTTAATTACAACATATAAATTAACAGGAAAAATAAGTATGAGAAAAAGACATCGTTATTAACACATTGTTATTTACCTTAAAATTATTAATTATATATTACTAATACAAGTTTGACGGATTTTATATATCTTATTATTATAGTATAATTGGACTATCTAGGTAGGACTTTGAACTTTTGAATGCATAAAAACTATTGTAGCATTTGTATCTGTTTGTGAGTAAATAGAGTTATAGTTGATGCATATTTGTGAGAAAAGTAGATCCGGAGACATTATTGTCACTAAAAGGCGTGGAAAAATTATGCGATATTTTCATTTAGTCGTTTTTAGTGTTCGGTAAAAAACGAAAACCTACTACTAAGCCTACGTTGTCCTTCTGTTTGTCTGTCTGTCACCAGGCTGTATCTCATAAAGCGTGTCAATTTTCACAAATTATGTA
>LUGF01039005.1:390208-403553 GCA_001625245.1 Calycopis cecrops | reverse complement strand
CTTTTTTAAGTAGGTAATGCTAGTCATTTAATATTAGTATAATACATATACATGATTATTTTTAAAGAAATGCCATTCCTGCATGTTCGTACGTAAAAATCAGTAAAACTCTTCAAGACCGTAAAAGGGAATATCACCTAACTCTGCTGAAGTCACAAACATAGAATAACAATACATCTCACAAGAACGTGCACAATTATACAACAATCTACATTTATCCATTGAAAGAGGCTTTTGTATTGTGACAGGAGGCTGATTACGGTAATGATGACGTGTAATACAATACATGTACCCGGAGTAGACGTAGAACGATGACCGGATCATTATTTGAGATTAGCTTAATACCCGGATGGGACCGACACACACGCCGGTAGCGCACGCAGACATAGACACTTATCTTAATATACAATATTAGATGTGCCTTGCGGTTTCACCCACGTTGAATCTCACTTACTGGTACCATTTAGGTTTAAAGTCTTAGAAATTACTGTTTCGAAATTCTGCCAAGAACATTATACAGCACGAGCTTCCGCCCGCAGCTTTGCACGCGTGGATTCGGACTTCGAAAATGAAGTTATTATGAATTTTATATGCATAAAAACTTCCTCTTGAATCACTCTCTATTAAAAAACCCCATCAAAATCTGTTGAGTAATTTTAAAGACCGAAGCTTACAGACACACAGACGGCGGAAAGCGACTTTGTTTTATACTATGTAGTGATTAATGATTAATGACTGTTTTATACGACGGCTTTTGGACGAATACCTCCTCCCATAGTGATCCGCATAATAATTATGCAGCCATGTTACCCCTCCTTCACTCCTTTCCTCCAATGTGCCAGAGGAAACTCACAAATCGTAAATGCACCTGTGGCCCTTATGCTCTCACAAGCATCTCTCATCTCATCTCTAATATAATCTTATATTTGAACATTATTTGTCACGCTGTTCGTTTCTGTAGAGTAAGGGTCACAGCACACACGATACTTTTAGATGCGGCGACCGGCGACTACTCTCTGCGATCAGTCGCTGTAGAGTCGTGTGACAGTCGCGATCTACCAAAATGCAGTTGCATTTAGACGTTAATTGACATACATTAGCAACTAAATCGCCGCGTCTTGAAGTGTGCGCTCTCTGCGTCTGGTAGCTGCATTCAGCTTCCAAAAAGCGATTAAATTGCCGGTCGCCGCGTCTAAAAATCTCATGTGTGCTGAAGCCCTAAGTCCTGCGAAACGCTATGCCATATTATCATGTCTTTTTCTGTTTTTTCATTTCGTTTTAAAAATATTATTTTTATTACGATATTCAATTCGCTCTGCTCTTAGCCAAAAATTATTAATCATCCAGTTGTTACGTCCCCGATACTCGTTTTAAACACAGCAAGAACAATGAGTTGAAAATGTTAATTACTATAATACACGGCTTACAGGAATTGCAACAGATAAGCGCCGTAAAACACAAAAGCACGCTCCACGCGGTTTTATTGTGACAACAACCTAAAAATCTCCAAGTATTTAAATTACAGAATGCGCGTCTTGCTCCCGCTCCGTAATTCACCTTGGCGTAACTTAATTCATGATAAAAGACGGCAAATTACATTTCGCAGCGAAGACTTAGCTTAATACCTCTTTCACAACTTCCAAGACTTATTTCTGTAAATGTAGAGTCAGTGGATGGCTAAACTATAATCTTACTTGGCTTAAACGTAATATATGTTAGCCGTTTTTAAAATGCTTTTATTAGGTAGAGCTAGCTTTTAAAAACTAAATAATGTACTGTAATCTAAGAATCAGAATTAAACGTACTTCTTATTGTTATATCATCACGAAACTTGGTGATTGTAAGTAGGTTGGATGACATTATAGAATATTACGATTTTAGTCTGATGATTGGATTGAAAGGCGGGTGATGGAACTCAGCCACCTCCCTAATGCAAAAAAATGTTTTCAATCTGAAAATTATTAATTTATTTAGAATACAAAGCGACAGTTTTTTAGAGAAGAGAAGATCGAGATCGCAAGAACAAATCGCTTTTTTAAGAGGCTAGCATTTGTCGGCAATTGTCGTATGGTTACATTTATTTATCGTATTATATTTGTTACTCGCTATCACCACGGACCTCATTTTAACTTATACATCATTATGTCATTATAAACTATAACATACCTATTATAAAATATGTCATAATTTTTTTGTACGTTTCTATAATTTGATTCTGAAATTAAGTTTCATTAATTATTCCGTGACAATTATAGGTATCTGTATTTTTTACCAAACCAATTAATTTGGATATAAAATGTAATTATTTTCATCATTTATTATCATATACCTCTAATGGGAATAATATTAATAATTTTAATACCGGGCGCATTGGGCAAAATTACTTCTTCTTCTTATGGAAAATAATGGAAGCAAATGTCTCGTGACCGCAACCTACAGTGCTTATATTATTATTTTAGTTGATTTATAAATATATGAGATATGGGTATTATATATAGAAGAGGCCTTTGCCCAGTAGTGGGACAACATAGACTGAACAAAAAAGAATATAGAAAGAGTATTCTAGTGTCGTATCGTATTCTATGCAGAAGTGATGAATTAGTGCACTTGTTTAATGTAATTACAGGTGTAGATAGGTACCTAGATATACGAGGAATAACGGGAAGTTGGTATCGATCGGGAAGTAATGTGTTCAGCTAATTAAACTAAATTTGTTCGGTGAGCTGATCGCTTTATTTTTCCATTCAATACCTCAGAGTTAAAAGATTATACGATTGAAAAATGCAACGTAAATCGTTGAAAATAGGTTGTAAAGTTTTATTATTATAAGGTAAAGTAACAGGTTGATATTTCGGCCATATAGCATTACAACTTGACAACATCTTCTCCTATAATGACAAGACAACGTCTGTCAGGTCAACTATATTTAATATATTTCCGCTTTCTTGAAATGTAAGTTTTTGTGTTACTTTTAGGCCAAAAGTATTTAACCGATCATCAAAAATCTTTGTACACGATATGTTCTTAGAGGAGGATAAAAAACATGCATTATAAAAAAATGGTTGCGGATATCATCTAGTATCTATATCTCAAGAACAGTCAGCTTTTAATTAAGCAATAATATGATTGTTGTTTGTCCGCAGGGGTGGTGTTAGCCTAAGATGGTGTTGGCGTTTGTGGTCGGAGTCCTGTGCGTGTGGGGCCGCTTAAGCGTCGCAAACCCAGAGGCGAAGCGGCTTTACGACGATCTCCTCTCAAACTACAACAGATTGATCCGGCCCGTCGGCAACAACTCAGATCGGCTCACCGTCAAGATGGGGCTGCGGCTAAGTCAACTCATCGACGTTGTAAGTATAGATACTAAATAAATACTAGCTAACCGGGCCACGCGCTGCTGTGGATAAACATTAATGTAGCCTGTAGATAAATCAATTCAGTAGTGTATGAGTTCATGAAGGACAAACAACGAGACACGAAGTTTTTATAAGGCAAGGTGATGCAGATTAGTAAGAACTGGTTTCCATAAGTTTAAAGATTAGGAGCAACTACTCCATAGATAAAAAGCATGCTGTATAAAATCTATTATAATAGACAGTTTAATTGACTCTGCCACTATCTTAAAGATTAAATTTTGGATGACCCATTTGACTCATCTAACTCACACAAAGCTGGTTATTTTTGCAAATGTTCTTTAATAAAATAGAGTTTTCTCCCGCACAAACTTTTCCTAGGAATTTCCGTCTTAATTTAAAATCTATACAAATATAATAAAGCTGAGGACATTATTTGATTGCACGCGCTAATCTCTGAATCTAAAGGTCCAAATTGACACAATGTCCTGTACTGTTCAATAGTAAATTTACCAGTGCGCTACGTACCATCACGCTGTAACCAAAAAAGTAATATAGTTACCCAAATTAAAACAGGAAGCTACTAGAGTATTTGTAAATTTAGATTTTATTAAAAACTTTATTAACTATTTTATGCACGTACATAAGACTTTAGTTGTTAAAATTAACCTACTTTTATTATCTAGATAATAAATATGGCACTGAAAAGCGCGTACGGTGCATAAACTGCATTGAAAACTTTATACCCCATGTGTGGCAGACTATTAAGCTTGTTAAACAACTTTCAATAAAATTTAATAGATGCTTAAGAATATAATATAAAGATGTCTGATTTGGTATGACGTAAAGCAATATTGAGTTAAAAAAAAGTACTTATCATCCCTTTTTATGGTATAGGGGGAAATTCGGAGCCATTTTCATGACTACCGACGCCCATAGACATCCGCACAGAGATAAGAAGATGCGTTGCCCTCCTTTCTTTTCCTACATTTACACCGGCTATTTACACACTGTACGAAACGCGACAGCACAGCTGTCACTTTACGCCGGTCTCGTGTAAGGGTTCATCCCCGGGCGTGCCGGCCCAATTCGGCTACATGCAAGCATGCAGTGTGGCACTATCTCTTACTGAAATGATGAATGATTATGATGAGAAAGTTAGGATAGGAGTAAGCGTTACTTGCAGAGTTACTGTTACACACGATCGTTCTCCTCTTTTTTTCTATTTACCTTATATCCTAGGGAGGTACCTCTCGCTTTCACGATCAGGCTTAAAGTGACAGCTGTACTGTCGCGTTTCGTGCAGTGTGTAAGTAGCGATCTATGTAAGAAGGAAAAGGAGGGTAACGCACCTGTATATCATCTTCGGATGCCTATGGGCATTGGTAGCCAAGAAAATGGCTCCGATTGCTCATTTGCCCCTATTACTTTAAAAAAATATCGTTTCTCAACGAGAAAACTCGATATAGGCATTGAAAGCTACCGATTTGCTAACGTTATTATCCCTAAAAGACAATCGTCTAATAAGATACAAATTTAACAAATTAGATATTCCAATTAGATGGAAAAGATTATATCCAAAACATTGTACAGCCCTGCTTGAATAGATTCTCATTATCTTTAAGGCGCTCTTCAAATAATGAAATGAAATCTTTCTCCGTACATAATGTTTTTAATTAGAATAAAATTATAATAATAAATTAAATCTTTTTGCTAAAGAATAGATAATTGGGAATAAAAATTATAAAATTTAAGTAGCCACTAATATTAAGGATATTTTAAATATTTATTATTGATTATAATAAATATAAGCAAAGCTTATGTACCACTTTAGCCTGAGCTAAGTGCCGTAAAGCCTTGTTACAGATATTAAACAACAGAAATATAATTTTTAACATAAATGTAAAAATCTATACTTATACAAGATTGATAAAAGCGAGAGGCATTAAATGAAACCATAAATAATTACAGCTAATTTTTAAATGTATACCATATTATACCAAAATTACATTACTATTATGCAAATGATAACCCGCGAAAAATGTAGAAAATCAGTTGTATTTTCTGATTAATTGAGTTTCACGTTTTCTTTTTTGTCAACACTTGGATCTAATGTTTCTTATATGCAAGGAAATATTTTTTTCGGTGTTTTTTAGAGAGAGATAGAGAGAGAGAGAGACTTTTTCACTTATTACTTTTTGAGGTCTTGTCAAAACTTAAGCTTAGACAGATTTGAACTCTTTTTATATCGAAAATAATACCTTATATAAGGACAGCCCTTTAAAGAATTCTCAAAATAACTACTTTGTAATATTATACTACTCCATGAATGTTTCAAAAGTTATCAAAATGAAAATTGAAATAAAATATCTTCTCTCTATTGCAAAGGTTTCCTTTATAGCATTGTAAGAGAAATACTATTCACCGTCCTATGTAAAGCACGATAGAGCTCGATCAGGGTTTCCCAAATGTTCAGCTTTGGCCCGGTATCTCACGCTGCCCCTCAGTGACCCACTTATTGTTAAGCCTATCCTAGTCAGATTAGAAGAACATTAGTAGGGATGAAATTTTTTATATCTTAATTATACCTTAGTTATAATGTGAAGTATTTTAATGTGAATTTTTAATGTTTGTTTTTTACACTGTTGTAATTGTATAATAATAATATGCTGTAATTTTTTAAGCCAAAGCTACTCCACCGACCTTCATGAACTTTGTACACACATTCTTAGATATGCACAAAAATAAAAAGTTCTGCTTTTTATTTTTGTGCATAAAATATATACTAAAACATAAAAATTGATTAATATATAATGAAATAAAATAAAAAAAGATATGTTAATATTTATTAATAAACTAAACTTAAGTATCAAAAATAATGTCTAGTGGGTAGAATAAACGCAAAATCTAAAAAACAATTTGGTAGCGACTCACCATTGGGAAACGCTGTGCTAGATGATCGTTTATATCGGGCCAGTTGAGCTCCGACTATTGCATTTGAATGGTTATGGGAAATCCTAAATACAATTCACATTTGAAGAGTTGGTGTTTTGTAGTTCGTGCATTTGTTGAGAGTTCGCTTAGAGTTTTTATTAATTAGATTTATTATTAGTAAAAGTTTTTAGTTTAGACTTTATAAGTTACGAATATATTATCTTATTACTGTATTTTTTTTTATAGTACAAAGGGGCAGACAAGCAGTCGGGGCCATTTTCATGTCTACCGAAGCTCATAGACATCCACATAGTTTATACACAGATGCGTTGTCCCCTTCCTCCTCCCGCCTCCATGGGCCACCGGATACTTACGCACCGCACGAAACGCACACAACACAGCAACAACGACAACAAGCTGTCACCTTACGTCGGGTCTCGCGTAAGCGAGAGGTACCTCGCCGATCGTGCCGGCCCAATTTGGTTACATGCATGCAGCGTGGTACTACCTCTTACTAATTATCGGTGAGGTACCTCTCGCTCACATTATTAAGTGCCAGCTATGCTGTTGCGTATCGTGTAGTTGTTGAGTAGCCGGTGGCCTGTACAGGGCAGGAGGAAAGTTTGTCAATGCATAACAATCATGCAGATGAATATTATGCATATATATAGGCGTCGATAATCATCTAGTCTGACTGTTCGTTTGCTCTATTATACGATAAAATAAAAAATAACGTTAAACTCGATGGTTGGATGGATGGATTATGTGCATTTTCTGCGGTTTGATAGCATTTGCACAAGATATCAAAGTCGCAATTGAAATAAAATATCTTGTCTATCGACGCAAGGGTTTCCTTTAGAGTATTGTATGAGGACATTCCCGTCTTATTTAAAGTACAATGGACCTCCGGCTATTGCTGTTTGAATGGTTAGAAGAAATCCTACATACAATTCACGTTCGCACCAGCTGTTAAATGTTTTGTAGTGCGATGCATTCGTTTAATACTTTACTGTACTACCAGTTCACCTCACTGAAAACGAAAAATGAAAATTAAAAGGTTTTACGCAAAAAAAAATACAAAATTAGTTTTAAAACGTCAACAATTACATCTACCACCGGTTCAACCCTAGCCCTGTCCTGAGAAAAACCGGTGAAACAAACTCGGCGGGCATCACGATGTGATGAAACATAAAAGTAAAGAAGTAAAAAATTGGGCGTTAAATGAAAAATGTTTAATCGTAATATTTACAACAGAGTAATAGAAAATAAACAGAGAATAACAAAAACCAGATTAATAGTTCTCCAGTGACTCGAATGTGTCTCTTTCAAGTTGAATTTTAAGACTCCAATTTTAATATTATGGTGATTAATAAATCCACTTAGTCGTCTAATAATATATTTTTCTTTGTTTACTAGACTACGTTAGGACTCGATTATGCTGTCACCTTTCCTACGATTTGTGAGTCTCCGGTGACCCATAGTTGGGGGAGGAGGAAAGGAGGACAATGCATCTGCGTAGTAATTACGTAAATATCTATGGGAGTCTGTAGTCATTAAGGCTCTAATTGCTCGTTTGTCCTCCTATACTATATAAAAAGACTATACCTAAGATAGTCAAAACAAAGTACCTTATTTTGAAGCATCTATTGGCGAGAGCAATCCGTGCTATGTCTAAAACATGCTATCGAAGACATTCATCGAATACTGACTGACGCTCGACGCTTTATGTTAGCTGGGCAACGTTTTATATCTTCCAGGTTCTGTGACTAAATTGTATAACATTTTAAGTATCAAAATTAATAGTTCCAACTATCCTACTCAATTTGAGGTTGTCATGCGCATATTTTTTAAATTTCCCGCGTTTTTTCAGTGTCTACGACAAGAAGAAGACAAGACAATCAACTTTCCGATAACGTAGTTTGTTACTAGCACAAAGTGCAAAAACTGATTTGATACACACAAAAGTGAAATTCCAGCAAAAAGGGATGGCTGTGCCATCATGTATAGTGCGGTTTGTGAATTTCCGTTAGGTCCTTGGAGGGAAGGTGGGCGAACCGTCTGCATAACAATTTAAATGTTTCGACAGCTCGTTGGCCAACTTATACTTTAAAAATATCAGTGTCTTACCCACGGAAGACGTTTACCCTAGAGCTTTAACCCAACACAGTACTCAAATCCGTAAAGACTGGCGTCATTATACCTGAACATGACATTAGAAGTCCATTTCATTCCAACATCAAAGCATACAATAATCAAAATAACGTGTTGCAATCGAAATACTGTAGAATCCATTTCAACTTTCAAACCATTTGTCCAACTGCGAAAACTCATTTAACCAAACCACCGGGGATGGAAGTGAAATTGAAATCCGACCGCCATGTTTATGGGTTTATAAATATAGTTTTTAGATTAAACTTCTAAGCGCTGTAGGTTTCAGAGTAATTCAAAAGGTAAAACTTCTTTACGCGTGACTTGGGGAGTAAGCTGATGAATGCATAACGAGAGTGTCACGAAAATTGTAGTCGGGAAAGGCGAACGGAAGTTGAGATTAAGATATAAGTTAGTGAAGACGGAAAGAGAGAGTTACGTTTCTTATATTATTGTAGGAGCAAGGAAAAGCTTTGCGGGTACATTTTCTTTCTCTCTCCCTCTAATAGCCAGTTATTTTGCGTGTATGAAGTTCTACTTGAGTCATGTGATCTAAAGCACACAGATTTTTTTACATGAATACTAGCTGCACCGGCTTCCCGCGCTTAAATTCAAGTGGCCTATTGGAGGGAACTAAAAGTAGACAAAACGTCTGCATAACAACAATGACGTCTATGGACGTCGTTAGTTATCAAAAGGCTGACTTCTCCTTTTTACCCCATTTTTTTTAACCTAGACGTTGCTAGTCTAGAGGGTATTTAAACTCCTGTCTGTTCTTCTACTCCTGTAGCACCAGTATCGACAGCTGCAATCACTATGACCTTTGATATGGTCGCAGGGAGTACGAGGGAAAAGCTGTAGTCGTGGACTATAGTCTTCTAAAGGAATTTATTCAGAAGAAAATGATATTATGAAGTAATTCTAATTTCTATCCCCTGTCAAAGTCGTACCAGAGTGCGTCCAGAGGTTGTACTGTGCTTCATTGCAGCCTAATCAGGCCGACCCGCCGGGGAGTTACAACTAAACAAACGTACGTAACGTAAAATGGAACAGTCCCGTTTTGTGCCTGGTACATTTCAGAAAAAGGAAGGAAATCAAGTAATAATAATAGTTTATTTCTCACCACAATACATTTTCTACATAAATAATAACATGATACAAATATAAATTGGAGTATTGTGGGGAGCTGGTGCCTAAGCTAGGCTTTAGGGGCCTGTATTTCAGGTTACCAGGTCTCCACTTACGCTGCTGGTTGACAATCGTCTAATTTGTTTGAACAGTACAATCATTACACATGTTTTATCATACTATACAAGTTTTGTGGTAACAGGTGAGTAAATTTGACAGGTAAGAATAGAATTACATTATTAATGATAAGTATGTAAAACAATTATGCTATGTCTATTAGCTTAGGTTGTCATGAAAAATCTCCAACGATATGTTTATCCTATGTTAACGCATATTTTAGTGAACTAGCAGTATTATCAATTGAGTTTACATCTGGTAATCTAATAATTATATCGGTCGTCCAACGTGTTCGACAACGTCATTAGTAATAATCGCTGCTCGATCGAAGGTAATGAAGTAACCGTAACAACATGTTAACCACGTTCGGTGATAAATATGGTGATAATTCGAAGATAGAATTAGTGATGCCGCTCGATAGGCTTATATTGATAGACTATCGATATTGTTGCAATAGGCAGAATATCCATAGGACTATTGATATTATCTAACTTTGATAGTCGCTGGGCTAGCGATACTTCAAAAATATCAATACTATCGATAGTCCTATCGATATTCCGACTGATTTTCAGGGCAACTATCGATAGTGGAATTATCGATAGTGGAACTATCGATAGTTCGGCACCTCTAGATAAAATGTTTAGGGCAGCAACATTGGGACCTAACAAAACCTGTAAGAGGTAGCCACATTCTGCATTGGCATGAGACGACCGGGGAAGTACTTCTGGCTCTCACGATACATGCGCAAGTGTACAACTGTGCTGTTGCGTTTCGTGCCGAGGAATTTCTGATGGCCCATAGAGGAAGGAAAAGGGATCGTAGTGTTTGAAAGGTTCCGATTGCTTGTATGCTCGTCTATACTATAAAAAAATTGCATGCTTTTTAACAAAGTTATTTTAATGGTATCGCAGTAAATTTGAGTATTTTACAGTCCCGACGTTTCAGAAACTTGATTGAGATGACTCACTTTATTGCCATATCTTCATGTAAACTTAATAAATCACTGAAATGAAAATGTTTTTAATCAAAATAGAATTATACAAATCACTTTTTGAGCTGCAACAATTATAGCTACCACTATTGCGTAATTCATGTTAATATTATAAACATAAAAGTTTGTTTATTATACTTTCACAAATTGAGTCTTGCACCGAAGGACCTGTACCGCCAGGTACAAGCATTAGGTACATCTTTTATTAATTAACATGACAAGCTTCACTTCGCTCTATGCACTCATTTTGTATGAGATGAAATTTGTAATAGTTTATTTCTGTGATAGAACAATAAGTTACCATTTTTCTGTATTATTTTAGAATTGAAAACCTCTTTAGTGGTGTAAGACAGGTAGAGAGATCGCGTAAGCAAACATGCTATACGTAGCACAGGAAAATTGGAGCTACGCTAACATACTTAGAAATGATAATCCTACTAACATTATAAATGCGAAAGTTTGTAAGAATGTTTGTTACTCTTTCACACAAAAACTACTGAACGGATTTTCATGAAACTTTACAGTAATATAGCTTTCATATCAGAATAACATAATAAGTAAGAATTTATTGGGATTTTTTATAATCCGAAATCCACGCGGGCGAAGCCGCGGGCGGAAGCTAGTTTTATATAAAATGATATTTCTAATAGTTTATTTCTATGATATTACAATAAATTACCATTTTCTGTATTATTTTTAAAGTGAAAACCAATTTGTGGCGTTATGCAGGAAGAATATGATACCATCTGTTATACTCATGCTATACGTAGCACAGGAAAGTCTAAAGTCTATCTCGCAGCAGACTTTCCTTGATCTACTTTCATAATATGCTACATAATAGAGCATTTTAAGATATTTTTAAGCTCTCGCTTCTACCTTCCTTTGACTGTCTGTTTCGTTCTATCTTATCAAATTACACGATTCAAGGTACTCGGGAACCCTTTCATTTTCTTGACAGGTTCCGTCTTATCTTTTGAAATGCTGTACCCTAAAACCTTTATGTCAATGCTAGCTGACCCACCGTACTGCCTATGTAGAATTTGTTGTCAAGGTAACATGTAACGCTAAGTTTCAGAACTGTGAAACCATATCTTTTATCTTTATTTTTATCAATAAATTATCATATTTTACTTTAATCTTCCTTTAAAAACAAATCCAAAAACTGATCAAGGCCAATGAAGGGTTCCGTACCATTATTGTATGGGCACCCCGCCCAAGTGTTTAATTTCTTTTTATTTTTAGTATTTGTTGTTATAGCGGCAATGCATATACATAAGTTGTGAAAATTTCAACCTTCTAGCTACCACGGTTTATGAGATACAGCCTGGTGACAGACGGACGGACAGCGGAGGCTTAGTAATAGGGTTCCGTTTAACTTTTCGGTACGAAACCCTAAAAACACAAAAACCAAAAAAAATTGTCCAGCCGTTCTTGGGTTAAGTGTTGTAACTAGCCATTTGCCGCCTTATACTATACTATAAAAAAATAGTCTTGAGTTAATAATTTAATTGTCTTTTTCTTGCTCTATCTATAAAAAAAGTAACACGACTTTCTTTTATATATAAAGATGTATTCTTAGCTTACAACATACTATAGTACCGTAATATAGCGAGATGGTAACGAGGGCCGACTTAAGTATCTCATTCCTTACGCTCTGTTTCGATGGTTGATCGTTAAAGGTGGCTCAAAGGACCGCTTTGAGGTCAACATGTCTACGTGTCTATCCCTATAAATTGGTTTTGCATGTAGATACTGTCTGCTGTAGTTTAAGAGATACTGTATCCGAATTGGTCTGCCATGACATGAACCGCAGATACCACAACGTAGCTTTGCTGTCCCATTTCATGCGTTTTTTAATGGCCAAATGAAACGAAGAAAAGAGGGAAGGCAAAACTATACGGTCTATACGTATGTCTATGCTCAGTACTAGCCAGTAAAGGCTCTGACGAATATATAATAAAATATGCATGTTCTTCTTCTTAGTCGCCACACTCTTGCCAGAACGGTCGTGGTCGTCACAGCAGGGTTGGTGACACGCTTCACAATCCGTCGCCACTCCGCCACATCGTTGCCTTTCTCGTACACTCGTGGAGTGAACGATCAAGCGCAGCCTTCACCTGGTCAGTCCAGCGCATAGGCGACCTGCCACGTGGTACCTTCAACTCTACCCTGTACTACAAGGCGTTCTATGCATGTTAGTCCAGTAGTAAACATTTCCACTCGAAGCACACGAAGGAGGGTTTGAATTCTGTGTCATCATAGTAAAAGTACAATGGAGACCATTTTCTAGATAACAGTCTAGAAGTTGGCGGTGTAATAAATAAATCGACAACATCGCTAAACAGTGGATTATTTTACTTTTATTTCAAGTAAAAAGACTTATACAATCGTATATTTTACAATCGTCCTTTTACGTCATTTTAAAAGTAAAGAAGGAATGGCACAACGTTTTCTATTATATTTTGCGACTTGCGTCGTTTAGCGGAACATTAGTTACGTCGAAATGCCTGCAACCTGCTAAGCTGTCACAAATGTCTACACCATTAGACTTAGGAAACGTATTACGGTCCTACAAATACTCGGAGTTGCACATTTAGGTCTGATGCAGGTAGATGTGGATGTAATAAATTGCACACGGGGAATTACGAGTAAAAATGTTTGTTTGGTTGTGTCACTT
>LUGF01039005.1:377278-389905 GCA_001625245.1 Calycopis cecrops | reverse complement strand
ATCACAGTTTTACTTTTCAGGACGTTTAAATATGTATATATTTAGGTGTACATGCTCGAGTGTGTATGTATATAGTATGTATATATTACTTAATTATTTCATATAATATTGCCGCCAAGACAGACTATACTATATATCCGCCGGGACTATGGTGATCCTGAAAACCAGTGTCAGGACCATAAGTTCTGACGTTAACTTAGGATCCACCATTTTGTGAAGCACACTGTCGCTAATATGTTTTGACTGCCTATAGATAAATCGATCTAAATATTGTATGTGTATTGTATTGTAGTATAAATGTTTTTCTATAATTATGTAACTAATATGTATAGTGTATTAGTTACAGTGTGTTTGCAAATAAAGTTTTTCTTATTCTTATTCTTATTCTTAATTTAGTTCTATAGACTAGTTGTGTCACTTTTGTAATAATAGGTCCTCGTCTATTTTAGATTCTATATTTTATTATAATTGTTTCCTACAATATTATTTTATTGTTTTAAGTAGGAATTTAGGTATATAGACTTAAGTTGATGTCTATTGTTTATTTCTTAGACAATATGAAGTTAAGAGGTAAATCTCTAGTCGCTCCAAATAGTAGAAAGTTTTGGAAACAATATTATGTAAAATATCCAAACGCGGCAAATTACTTTAAACAGGGGTGGTCTATGGTAAGTGACTATCAACATCCAAATATATGAACAAAACAAAAGTCGGGAAATTACATAACTTAGTAAAAGGTACTGTAACTTGCATTGATCAATGAGGAGGACCTATCGCTTACTTGACACCAAACTAATATCAAAGATATGCATTGAGTTTCCTACAATAGAAGTTGGCCTATTAGAAGGAGAGAAGAACACTTGATACACGTTGATCATCAAAAGACTTCTACATACAATTTATTGGCAATGTTTCTTTTCTAGCATGCCACTTGGTGAATAGCGACACCCATCAACATCTCTATAAGCTGCATTGACTATATGAAATACAAATAAATATTCGCCATGACAATGTGCAGCAAGTGTTCCATTTACAACATCCTGACCAGAGGCGCAACTCGCCGATTCATCAATTTGAATATCGCAAGATAAAGCTCTGATATTAGGATTTAAAATTTATCGCCGACCATTTCCTTGAGGTCGCCCGAGACAAACGCGCCACTTTTCAAAGTTATGAATGATATAAAAGTGGATCTCTTGTCTTATTAATTTTGTTCTAGCTGCCACTCTTGGGATTTTACTGTATAAGGAATTGAAATGAAGGAGTGAAACAAAGTTTGTGAAATAGAATTGTTATAAATTCGCTTAGCCACCGTAATCAGTATGTGGTAGTTTAGTAAAAGTTAGGGCCACGGTGCAAGCATGCAGCCGAATTCGGCCAGATGAAAAGGTACCTCTCGCTTACACGAAACCGGCGTAAAGTGACAGCTGCGCTGTTAGGTTTCACGTCTTCTATGCCGTTGGCCCATGGAAGGGGGAGAGAAAAGGATATCTAACGCATCTGCGAATATATGAATGTCTATGGGCGTCGGTAGTCATGAAAAAAGCTCGGACTGCTCGTTTTCCCTCTAAGGTGTACTATAAAAAAGTCATACAGTCACGTCTAAGGAAGTACTTCTGTCCGGTATCAGTATATTGCGTAAAGTGAGCGTATTGTCTCAATTGAACAAAGCCAATAATCTGTATAAATAAATGGCGTATTTTATTATTACCAAATGTTAAACCGCTCGTCCACCTCATATGGATAAAAAAAAGTATCAAACACACTAGTGACCCATACAATTTTCGAAAGCTCTCCTCAACTTCTCTAGGTTCCCATCATGAGATCCTGGTTTCCTTATCATGGGACCACCCTTGAAGTATCTCCTTTCTGACAAAAAAAAATATTAAAATCGGTTCATAAACGAAGAAGTTATCCGCGAACACACATAAAAAAATATATACGGTCGAATTGAGAACCTCCTCCTTTTTTGAAGTCGGTTAAAAAACTGGCAGTCATAGGGATTACCGATAGAAATTAAAACTGAAAACTATTAACTGTATCTGTATTTAGCAGCCCACACTTGTAGCACGAAGATATTTCCGGCGCGAACATATATTTTTTTTCTGTCCCAACGTGGCTTAAACAATTTTCATTTCAAAAATATGTGGTTTTTGTTATAAAAGTTGTCAAAAATACATTTATGTAATTTATGTTCATCTGTTATCTTGTATATTAGTCGAACTTGTATTCTAATTTAGCATAGTTGAGTGTCGTCATAAATGATTAGTGTTTAGTTACCAGTGAAGTAGTATTTTCTTATATAGCCTCATGCGTTGAGAAGTCTGCTCTTTATATTTCAAAAATATCTAAACAGAACAACAAGATTTTACAAGTTGGATGCGGCATTTACTGGACAGTCAAGAATGGGTCCTACCGTCTGGACATACAAGGGGGTCAGATTCGTTGCGTGACCTCTGGCCCCTTTGCATTTCCACGACGGTGGGATTCTATGCTACGCAACATTTTAATATCAAGATAATGGCTAGCCTCCGAGTTGACCTGTGGCAGATAGATCCGGGCACCTCAGCAAATGTAGTTCGAAGCTTGTGAACAAAGAAGATTTATTCATCTACATCATCTAATTAAGCCGATGAGATACAAACAATGGATATTACTGGATCTTCAATAAACAAGATCAGAATATTATTGTTTATATTATGTACTCATATTTAATTTAAATATATATTTGAACTGGAGCTCATCGCTAATCAATCTTGCAAACACAGAAAGCTTCCGTTTAAGTATTTAAACAGCGATGTCTATTGTCTATATATTATTACGCTATTCTCTTCTTAAGCTTATTATTTCTTCCAATTTATCACAAAGAGGTATGAAAGCATGTTGTAATAGCTGTGACCCACTTTTATCATTTATCTATTCTTATTAGTAACATGTCAAATTTATGTTATTCAAGATTATATTCTATATTTTTTTTTAAATCCATCGAGTAGCTTGAAAGAGTACAAACGAAACACATTATCGTGTATACTAACGTAGTTTATAAGTTATTTTTAGTTTTTCTTAGTGTTACATACCTGTATACTAACATAATGTTTGAAATAAAGTGATTTTATTTTATTTTATTTTTTTTCTGTTTATAAAACTGTTGTACTATATAAGTTCTGACAAGAATGTAATTCTTCTTTCGTTCTTCGCTGACCTTTTATTGGAATCACTGTTATTCGTCTGTGTGTCATCTATTTTATTGTAATTGAAATTCAAGAACCATATTATAGTAATTATATTGCTCTTATTTTAATCTTTTCTTTTATTTTATTCGGAAGGTGCCATCACAATGATGGGGACAAAAAACGGGTTAGCTATATTTGTAGTATAATATTTTAATGAGTAAAATAAAAGACACAAATTTGAATGTTAACAAGATCCGAATAATATTTTAGTTCGTCTACAGGCTTGATAGTCAGTATAAATGTATACACTACCTAACAATAATATCCAAGAAAAACATTTTCATTTCAGCAAGAATGACGGAAAAATAAAAGTTTCATTTAGAATTTACAAGGTACCGGCTGCCTCGGGCATCAGCAAAGAGTGGAAATTTCGAATTCTGTCGTCGACAGTGCCAAAGGAGAGACGTAACTCAAATTTAGGGTCACTTAAGCCCCCGAGACATCCGACTTGCAATACTCGGGAACATTTTAGATAAATCCATTTGATAAAGTGTAATAGGTTGATAAAATAATAATATATTTAATGTTCATTGTAATAATATAATAATTACAATACAATACAATAATATACAAATATATGAGTGTATAGTTCGGTTATTCATATAGGTTCTACCTTATCACTTTAAAGCAAAAATGTATTTTTGTATGTGCTGTTTAGCAACATATATAACAAAAAAATATGACATGATTTTTTATGATTTAGGGGGCAAACGAACAGTGACTACCATGACTACTACTTGTTACTTGACGCCGGTCTCGTGTAAGCGAGAGGTACCTCCCCGGTCGTGCGGTGCATCCAATCATGCAGTGTGGCACTACCTCTAACTGAAAGTTTTTAGTATTTAATATTTACTACTTCTGTGCCTAATAATGGACTACTACTACTACGTTTGAGAAAAAAAAACCATTAGATACGAAAAGTAGATCTACGATGTAGCTGGAGGTGTTGAAGTTTATGTACGCATAAGTTTTGTTTGCTACGTTTCAATCCGAAATAGAAATACACTTGAATTAAAATCTGCTAGAAAATTTTTACCTTATATTTCGATATTTCTAATTTCATAAAATTCTGTAGATTTTTCCAGAAATTACAAACTTTACCTACAATATTAGTGGTAAGCAAGCGATAGGTCACATTAGCGGCCTATTCTAACTTCGAACAATATCCAATCCTAGGACCCGACGCATTTATCACCGAGCGTAGTTAACATGTTGTTACGGTTACTTCATTACCTTCGATCGAACAGCGATTATTACTAATGACGTTGTCGAACACGTTGGAGCGATGATTTAATTATTAGATTGTCAGATGTAAACTCAATGATAATACTATTACAATACCTATATATATACATAATACTATTTAGATATTATACTAGTTACTTAATACGATATAATACTAGTTCACTAAAACGATGCGTTAATACAAGTACAAGGAGAGAGACAGCTGGAGAGTTTTGACGATCATCTGCGCTCACAGACATATGCATAATTATTGCTATGCAGTGCTGGCTTTCCTTCCTTTCTCTTGTATATTATATTTGTTTACGTACTCCTATTTCCTTCTGATTATTCATTGCGACATCAAAAACTTTTCTTTTGAGCTCCCTGTGAGATCAAAGGTCATATTAGTTGCCGCTGTCGATCCTGGGAGGCAGAAATAACAGCGGTGAGAATGAATGGCGAGCCAAGATCGTTTAAACTGAGACTTTTTGATGTAAAACTTCTAAATGCGCGCTTGACATGGAGAATAACAAAAATTTGTGATCGGGGGAGGCCAATGGAAGTTTTCATTCATATTCGATTTCATGGATTTGACATTAATCCTTCAACGTGTACCTACACCTAAGATAAAAGGCCTTTATTTCAGGTACGGAATCCATGAAAAATTAACGTTTTATAAATGAATTCATAACGTTTCTTTTTACATAATATTTTATTTCCCGATTTACATTGTATGCTCAACGGTTTAAAACCTCCCAGGACA
Organism: Calycopis cecrops; assembly: GCA_001625245.1. Taxonomy (NCBI): domain Eukaryota; kingdom Metazoa; phylum Arthropoda; class Insecta; order Lepidoptera; family Lycaenidae; genus Calycopis; species Calycopis cecrops. Next base: position 384,685 of record LUGF01039005.1, on the reverse strand, counting down.
TTTCCGAGCGCGGTGATGCAGCAAATGCAGCACATTGTTGCATTATTGAGCAGGCCATTCTTATGTGCACTGCACATGCTGTAAAGTTTCTATGATATTCACCTTAGATACACTAATACTTAATTAGAATACGATGTAGTTTACGGAATATAAAAGTGTGTATTTTCTATTTTACTTACAAATCTACCCACTGATTAAACAAAGGCCGACAATCTCTATATTTATATTACTCTATACTATAAAGTTGTATATTATATAGTTAAGCTAGTTATTATTAATATTTTCTTTTTTTCTTTTTTCTTTAAATTGTGTTTTTCATTGTACCTATAATTCATGTTTTAAATCGTGTCGTTGTTTGTATATTGTGTATTAGTCTCGTATTTTGTATATAGCAGTTGAGTACCAAATAAATAATTTTCTATTCTATTCTATTCTATTATTATACAGGGGAAAGATTTGATTGTGTGTGTGTGTGTGTGTGTGTGTGTGTGTGTGTGTGTGTGTTTGTATGTAACGAATAGGCTCCGAAAGTACTGGACCGATTTCAAAAATTCTTTCACCATTTGCGACATTATCACAGATTAACATAGGATATTTTTTACCACAAGAAAATGCTTCATTCCCATGGGAAAACGGGTAAACTTCTAAACGACTGAACCGATTGGGTTAAAATGTTATATAGGTATGTCAATGGTTTCCTGGATGCTTTAAAACAGAATTGAATCCCTTAGGTGGCGATGCTGTCGGTATGTCAACTACTAAACGTTTGGACCGATTGGGTTGAAATTTTGTATATTGTGTGTTTCCATTGTTTCACAGACACGAATGTATTGTCTATATAATATATAAAATTAATGTTTGTCTGTATGTCCTTTCTAGAATCGTAATGCATAATGCATTTGAGAATGTGATGACCTTTAGTAAAGTTGTTATGAATGCGCCCACGAACGTTTCTAAGTTGCTACGACCAATTTTCGACAGATAGCGCCACTGTCATTCCAATGAATTTTATATATTGCTATGATAGTTCATGCTGACGTATTCTGTTGGTGGCGTAGCAACGCATGCAGAGTGCAGCTAGTATTTATATTACCGACCGACCGATTCTCATGAAATTTTGAGTGCATATCGGGTAGTTCTCAGATTCGGCCAACATCTATTTTTCAGCCCGATATTCCCACGGTATCGAAACATACGCGGGTAAAACCGCGGGTCGCAGCTAGTCTTTATATAGAAATCGTATAATTACGTTCCTATAATAATAATAATAATATTTATGGAATTATCACACTCGTCAAGCCCCGAGGTATGTACCGCAAGGTCTTGTGTTACTGGTACTAGACAACGGAAATAATATATTTTATATAAATATGTTTTATATATTTAAGATTTTATTATAGAAATACAAACATCCCTGACCAAGGATGGATTCGAACCCGCAACCCCTGGGGCAACATGCTTTGCTCACTCGAGTCCTATACCACTGCGCCCTCCTGGACGTTCTTAATAATTTTATTACTATTATAATAATAATAATATGAAAACGAGATAAAATTATATATTATGAAGACATAAAAATATAATTAATGTTGACATACTTAAGGATTTTGTGATATTCTCTTAATAGCTGTGCTCTCACTGAGATAAATTATTTTAGCCTCCAATAATTGCGGCTGAAGGCGCAAGGGGCCGATATTGTACCTCTACTTGTCGAGTCCTACATAGTGCTAGGGGTCATCTGAGCTCCTAGGGATCATACGTGAATGTATTCCCCTGCGTCAAAAAAAAAGATATAGTGATACATGTGACAGGGTATATATATTACATGAGTCAGAGGTAGTACCACACTGCATGCCTGCATGCAGCCAAATTGGGCCGGCACGACCGGGGAGGAGACCGGCGTCAAGTGGCAGCTGTGATATCGCTTTTCATGCGGTGTGTAAGTAGCCGGTGGCGCATGAAGTTGGGTGGAGAAAGGAGGGCAGCATGAAACTGTACACATATTATAAGACATATTAGAACGGTCATATAGGATACTTTTATTAAGAAAGTTACGGATACGATATATCTTTTTTGTATAACATATATAACAGAATAGAAATAAATAAATAATAAAAATGAAATACCAAAATTAAGTGTCCTACTATTTATAAGTGTGGATGGATGTATGGATCTCTGTTACTCTTAAGTACTCGTAAGTAGCCGGTTACTCGTGAGTAGCCGGTGGCCCATGGAAGTGGGAGGAGAAAGGAGGGCAGCGCATCTGCATAGCCTCTACGCGGATGTTTGTGGGCGTCGGTAGTCATGAAAATGGCTCCGGCTGATCGTTTGCCTTCCTATAGCATAAAAAAAAAATTTTTTTCGTGAAAACTACTGAATGGATTCAAATTATTAAGGAGTAGGTAAATGCCAAAAAGTACAATTCACGATTCTTGATATTTTTATAATAATGAGGTGACGAAATAAATCTCCCCGAAAACGGGCAAAGTTCCAGAAAGTGTAAAAACTCTCCATCGTCAATTCCCACTCCGCTGCATTTAAAAGGAGATGAGCCACTTATGCGGGTCTTACTGCGGGCGTCCCTCGCAAGTTGACGGAAGGCAAGAGATATTTAACACCTAAAGCGTTGAAAGCGCTGAATATAAAATGATGCCTCCGTGTTTCTTGATAAAAAATGAAAAACCTTAATCTTATACAGAATATCGCTGTGAAATATAGCGCTTTCTTGTATCATGGCCAATGAAAACAGGTCGCGCATATTTTCTAAGCATTATACACTTTATGTACCCACACTACATTTTTTAACCTTGTTTGGCCCATCATCCTTTTCCACCGACAACAAGTGCTCGAATGGACTTAACACAGTCTGTTAGTTAAAATCAAAACTATATTACTTTTTATTGGTAACGCAGGGGAATACCTTTACGTACGCTACCCAGGAGCCCGGGTGGCTCAACCGGGTACAATGTCGGGCTACATTCCAGTATTTGGTTTCTTATTTTTAGTAGCATTTCATTTTTCTCTAGCAATTTGTGCGTGTAAAAAGCGATTGCACGATTGTTTTATTTTTTTTTATATAAGTAATAATTGTCAACAAAAATCCCCAAAATGACATTTTAGTTTTTTTTTATTTTGATTGCGTTGATAAAAAAATTGCTTCAATATAAACTGGCTTACGTGTTCATGCAATTTATTTTATCGAATAAAAAGCAGAGATTAACAAAATACCATTCACAGTCAATGCATTTAACCAGATTAACAACACCTAGAAAAGTTTTTTTTACGGTATATGGGGCAAGAGGCCCGGCCATTTTCATGACTATCGACGCCCGTAGACATCCGCATAAAGGCTATACAGATGCGCCGTCCTCCTTTCTCCACCAACCTCCATGGGCCACCGGCTACTTCCGCACTGCACGAAACGCGACAGTAAGGCTGTCACTGTACACCGGCCTCGTGTAAACGAGAGATAACCACGATCGTGCCGGCCCAATTCGGCTGCATGCAAGCATGCAGTGTGACACTACCTCTCACTGTGGCACTACATCTTACTTAGTTTTACAAAAAATAAAAACCAATTTGTTGGTAATGTAAAAACATATTTCTTTCGAAATAAAAGCAGAAATAGTTGCGGAAACGTAAGTGTTAATTAAGACGAAAGTATGATTGCATCTACAATGTAACTGAACACAGTACAATTACATTAAGCGAGCGCATGCATTTAAGTGCATGTCACAAATTTACGCTAGCCTGTTATTTACATCGTAGCTTAGAAAATGCAGCTGCTACCATACAGAAGCATACATGCATGTTTAAAACGAATACAGATAGGATAGTATTAAATTCTGCAAACAAGTTTCAACTTTCCACAAACTATTTACCGTCTAAATTCGCTTGTAGTAATGGTATGTTGTGTGAAGTTTCAAATATGTTAACAGGTAAATCGATCTCGAAGTTAGCGCTCTGGGATTGTTCAGATGAAATTTGTTAAGGCAAGTTTGCCATATGGGAGTCGTGGTCCCGAAGTTTCTCAGCATTAATTGATGTACTTCTTGTTCCTGCAAGTATCTCGGGTGAACTTCGCGCGAATGATCTTTCACCTGTAATTAGTTTGAGGGAAAAACGTGCTATCACTCTAAAATGAAATTGTTTTTAATGGCATTTTATTATAGATACATGACGTGTTAGATTTAATTCTATATAATATGTATTCTAAATAATTTAATTTAATTTAATAAAAAAGAGCCTTTTTGTTAGTTAGTTACAAAATGATATAATACCTTAATTCACTCCAACAAAATTTACGTAAAATCCTAAGAGGAAAACGAATATGGTCATTAAAAAAGCGGACAAGTGCGAGTCAGCCTCGCTTTCCGAACCACGATTCCGACGGAATGTTAAAGGCAAACAAATTTTTAGAAGAACTAACATTACTACTAATATGTTTTTTATTTATACTGACTGAACTATAAATGTTTTGGAAAAAAATATCTGCATTGTAGTATTTCACTTTTTTTGTTTAAGTAAGAAGGACTTAAAATTAAAAAAAAACAACAAAAAAACAAACAATAATTAGTATTACAAATTGGAGTATATTATTGTTTTAATAGCTGGATACCACTCATTATTTAAGCTCTTTAAACTTCCCAACTATAGTGAATTTCCAAAAACAAGTTATATGAGTCTAACTTTGCTTTTAGCCAAATGTACATTTATGGGTCTCTGCTAGTTTATTGTACAAATTCATACATTATGTTTTATACCTTTGATGTGGTGGTGCTGCATGCATTAGCCCAATTTCAAAATTAGCAAGTTTTACTTAAAAAAATACTTGTATGTTTAAACTTACCTTATTATTTTACTTCAATTAGGAAGTATTAAAATGTTCTTATTTTTTTTTCCTTTTTTTATTCTCTTATAAATTAAAAGGAAACTATTAAAAAGAGTTCGATTTTCAACAAAAATTGGTTAATTATGATGAATCGATGACATAAAATTGGCAACTATAATTTTATTTGTGTTTGAAATTAAAATTTTAATTAATTTTTTTAAGTAACATGAAATTACTTGTATGTTTTGGAACTCCCAACTCTTATTATTTACTTTACGGGCCTGATTCTTAGAGGAAGTAGGTACCCATAGAAATAAATATAGAAACAAAAGCATTTGAGGTATTTAAAAAAAAATGTACTTCTCACAGTGTCTATTTTTTTAAACTAACAGATTTTCAATTACTGCACATAGTAAAAACCATAAATTTCAACAATATAATTTGTTACTTCTAAAAAAGAATTAAAAATATTAAAGAAAAGATATTTTTAAATAAAACCTTTGCGACATTGCTTATAAATCGAATCACACATAAAATGGATTGAACGTTGCGAGCACAATTGTAAAATTATAGCGACCCAGCCCTTCCAATTACAGTCTCGACACAGGATCCAATCTTGAGACGTCTGAAGCATTAACACAATACCCGTATTACTTTGTACGTCGTCAAAGGTGATTGCAGTTTGATGAATTGCCTGCATGCTGGCCAAGCACAATTTGCTATTGATGATCTGTTAGTACTAACATCTATTCATACGTGTACAAGTCGCTCGCAGACTGTGTTATCTCGGGGGACGTGTTTGGCAGTTTGACCTCAATGTTTGACACGTGTCATACATATAAGTATCCTGAAACTAGAGTGTCTCATTAAAGACATGCTAAATATGAGACGAGTAAATTTAGAAGTGTAGAATAAAGCGAACGTTTGGAATATAGCTAGTTGTGGTAAACGCTTTTCGAATGATTTAAAATAAAACTATAAATTTAGTTCAACAATAACGTATTTATCTACAAACTTCTCTACTAAATTTATTCGTTATTACAATACTTTATATAATAATGATTAATGTGTATTCTGCATTTTAAAGTACGTCATAATTATCGTCCTAATCGACGTCATCAATATAATGAACAACATTAATTTCATAACATAGTAACGCTGAGTCCAAGCGTCGCTCATTTTGCGCGTCAAGGTTTTTCACCTGTTGCATATTAGCCTCTATTCTTCAAAAATTAAGTTATGCAGTTCTGTCATACAATCCCGGTTGCATGCGTCAGACGAGCGTCACTCCATGACACGTCAAACACCGACCAGCCGTACAAAGCTGTAAAAAGGACGTCGACGTACTTTGTGTTCGTCAAAAATGACGCCACGTAACTCTTTGATTCAGCGAGTCTGAAATGCGCTTTAATTTTTTTTCTTATTTGTCTTGAATTTTAAAACTTATTAAAGGACTAAAGACAGTAATTGATTGGATGTATTGTCATTTCTACATCGAAATACATATTATATCTTTTAATAATATAATATATTACTTTTTATACTATAGACATGTAGGTACTGAAATGGAAAATACATGTACCACATAACAAAATGATAAGTATTAACATTCGAATTAATATAGTCATTTCCATCGTATATAACTAGATATGCACCGCAGTTTCATCCGCGCAAAATCCATGCACCTACGTAGTATATGGGAGAAAAATCATATTACTTTATTCCAGATACCTATATCCGTGAAATAATTTCAACCTAACGATTTAACGTATAAGTACCTATATCAAATTATCTGTGCCCCACGTAAATTTCGATCCCGTGGAAAATAGAAAATCATCCTACGGCATTCCATCGTAACATTTTTTTAGGATAAAATCTATCCTATGTATTAATCCAAGTTACCCTTTATCTGCGTGCCAAATTTCAAGAAAACCGGTTCAGCAGTTTTTGCGTGAGAGAGTAACAAACAAACATACAAACTTTTGCATTTATAATATTAGTAGGATTACAAGTAGACACAAATTTCATATTTGCAATGTTTGTAGGACTGTAACTACTACGATTTGCAACACGTGGTGACACCATATGTCAGTAAGGAAGTTTATGTATCAATAAAGAAGATAAATGACGGTCCAATTGAAGATCGATGAAAGCAGATATTTGGAATGAAACGAAACGTCCGCCATATCTAGACTTTACGAGGGTTGCTTGTGATCATTTTTTTCAATATCTCTATAATGTAATAAGTAAGGTATAATAAGATTTGCGATCATCTACAGACTAGACTATTATATATATCATTACTAGCTGCACTCCGCGGGTGCACCCGCGTAAGTTTCGATCCCGTGAAAATGTCGAGATGAAAAATAGCTGTTAGCCGATTCCCAGACCTACTTGATATGCTCACAAAATTTCATGAGAATCGGTCGAGCCGTATCGGAGGAGTATGGTAACTAACATTGTGACACGAGAATTTTACATATGAGAAGAAGAAGATTAATATCTGACGTATTGTGACGTAAGTATTAAACCAAAACAAATACATGCTGATTTCATTTACTAAAAAACACAGCCTA
>LUGF01039005.1:357381-377262 GCA_001625245.1 Calycopis cecrops | reverse complement strand
CCCCCCCCCCCCCCCCACTATTGAGTAAAAGTTAACTAGCTAAATTGTAAAATATCTGAAAAAACTGACGTATGCAAGTGGCTCATAATCTGACGATGATCATGTATTTAAGCTTGTTTCCGTAATAGGCATGAAGAGATGCCTATAAGCACTAAGATTCCGGATGCTACAGACCGCCTTTAAGAATGCTGGACCTACCAGCAATAATACGACAAAGTCTTACCGTAGCTTAAGTAATAACAATTTTATCTTGTTTTAATATCCGCGTCTTAAAACAAAAATAGTTATTTAAAACACAATATAACCCAAATTTGTTGGCTCTACACTGCAAGGTACCAAATCCAATATCCAATATTGCCAACATAACGTAATATACATCTTGAACATTGCATTGAATTTGCAGAGCTCTTAAGAACTTCTTACCTATTTAAATATATTGTGTACCGTTGTATTCTAGAGAGGGTTGAATAATATAAATTCCGCAAAGCAATCAATGCTCAAGTCCTCCAAGATTTGCCGTTGCAATCCTCCGACGCCCTAACAAGATTTAAGGCCTTATCGGGCTCTCTACAGCAAACACCGTTCTCTTCCCATATTTTAGATGCTTATTCGTTTGACTCTATAGTGCATTGGAAAACAGTTTGTGGAAAGATAGCTAAGTAACATCTCCCAATTTCCTACATATCTAAAGTAAATGTTAGCTTTCGATTCGATAGACGATAATATCTTTATAAAAGACGGATGTTTTCTTCATATGTATGAAGCGTTTTTGTAGACCTTTATTAATTATCAAATAAGAGGCAATGCCACACTGTATGTATGAATGTCTCCGAATTGGGTTGGCATAACTGGGGAGGTCTTATCGCTCGCTCGAAGTAGTGACAGCTGAGCTGTCGCGTTTCGTGCTGTGCGTAAGCCGGTGACCCATGAAGGAGGACGGAGGATGGAGGGCAACGCATCTGTATACGGTGTCGATAGTCGTGATCCGACTGCTCGGTTGCCCCCTCATATATAAAAAAAAATACATCGATGTAATTATCTTTCTTCAAAAGACCAAGTGTGAAAAAAGTACAGTACAATTATAGCCATAATAGCTTAAATGCAAGGAAACGTTCTAGTTTCCTTTAGTAGCTAATGAGAAATTGTGGGCCCGCTATGAACACTTCTAAGAAGGATTATTCTCTATCATAAAGTGTTTTCAACATGGAATTCTTAATATTCCTCCTCCGCAGACTAAAAAGTAGATTTGTTTTTCAAATGGACCAGTTTTTATTGCACTTTCTGTACGATTATAATAAGAAAATATATTTCAAAGGACATTTGTGGCTTTGCGCAGGCTCTTGCTAGATATATCGGTGGAATTTTTTTATTTTTATTCACAGCAAGACAACGATTCATGTCGGGCAGCTAGTGTTAGTTTTTTATGGTGTTTTTTTATTATGGTATGCAAACGAGCAGTCGGGGTCATTTACACGACTACCGACGCCCATTGACATCCGCATACAGGCTATACAGATGCGCCGCCCTCCTTTCTCCTCTTACTTCCATGGGCCACTGGCTACTTACACACCGTACGAAACGCGACATCACAGCTGTCACTTTGCGCCGGTCTCGTGTAAACGAGATAGGTACCTCTCCGGGCGTGCCGGACCGATTCAGCTGCATGCAAGTATGCAGTGTGGCACTACCTTTTTGACGTGTAAGGTGTCATTAGATTCATCTTGATAATGTTTGTGTAGATTATAGTAAGTATATTCAGCAGTTAGAAGTTTATGTTTGTGTTAGTGTTGGTTTAGTTTTGTAGTGTTTATTGTGTTAGTTTACTTAGTTTAATAAGATTGTAAATAGAAAAACAATATTCATTTTACTAAATTATTTTTAATCATTCATTCCTCTTTCTTAAAGGCTGGCAACGCGTCTGCAAGACACCTAGTTTTGCGGATGTCTATGGGCAGCGGTAGTCACTAAGCACCTGCTCGTTTGTCCCCAATATCATTAAAAAAATATCTCATCAAAAATATTTGTAAAATGATCAATTTTTTAGAAAAAATATCGTAGAGTTGTTTTCTTACATTCAAATAAAAGATGAATTTCCGTCAAGAAATGACACCGTGTACTAGGTAGTAAAATGTAACAATGTAGATCTTGCATACATTACTTACACTCAGGCTGTGTAATACATCCTGCAGCGGCGTCCAGGCTCCCGTAACTAAATATATAATCGCTGTAGCCTAGATTTATCGTCGACGCTGCCAGCGTTTTAGTAAAGCATTAAGCCCTGGCTTGTTTTAGAGACGGCCATCACTATTATTTACTCAAGGTATATTTTATACGTTAAAATGTATGACGTGCCATATTTTTTAATATATGAAAGGCGTTCTTTGTTGAGCAAGAGTAACATACTGTATTTTAAATAGAGTCAGTATTGTAATATTTTAATTCTAATTTTCGTGTAAGCGAGAGGTACCTCCCAGGACGTGGCACCGTCGCCTCTTACTACGTCAAAAGCTATCAAAATATTGTAAGTACTATAAATATGATCTATTTGACATTTAATCTATCAACGTTTCGCGTTTAGTGCTGTGTAAATAGCCGGTAGCACATGGAGTTGGGAGAAAAAGGAGGGCAGCGCGTCTGCATATCCTCTATGAAGATGTCTATCGGCATCGGTAGTAATGAAAATGGCTCCGACAGCTCGTTTGCCCTCCTATACCATAAAAAAGTGAACCATATTGTGCTAACTCTCCATTGCAATGTTTCGGAAATCTTTGAACCTACATGGTAAGAGCATTTTCACATTACCCGATCTGATATAGGTGTATTCGAAACACTAAAAATATCAACTGCTCGTTCGCATATATTCTTTGAAAGAAAGAAACAAACAAGAGTGTATTTTTTTTATAGATTTGCAAAACTAACAACAGACTTCTGCTCTATAATAATACTTCTTCCAGATGCATATTGTTTTATTTATTAATAAAAATGTAATTATTATATTATTTGCTTATAATATATGGATACAAAATACATGTGTACCTACTATAAAACAGTTTCCTACGTATTCTGCCACATCAGCAAGTATTTTAACCTAAACACTTTATTTAAGTCTACAATTCTCATTTCTTTCGTCAAATATAATATTTAAATTAATCTAACATATTTAACATAAAATGAATTAACAGTAATACATTACGATATTTGAACATATTATGAACATTGTGTGGTATTTATTATTCCACAATCGCTTTACCAATGAAATGATGTTCTTTAAATAAGCTTCAGTCACTTATAATTAATTGCACGTGAAATTCATGTTATGATTGGGGATGACCCGGATCAGTTGTGACAGAACATTATAAATATTCCGAATAAACTTCTGTTCATTTTATTGTAATATTTTGGATTATTTCTCTTTTTTAAATACAAAAATTGTAACGTAATGAAATAATAGCGAAACAAAGAAGGCCTTAAAAAATATTTAATACAATTATAGCTATTCATAGATAATATTACATCTAATTATAATTACATTTCTACATACCTATATATATAATAATATCCTCCCAGCCGATTTCGGCTTCGGCGGCCGACTCTACAGAGACGAGCCAGATGCGCAGGATATATTATAGTGCACAAGTGTGCGCGCAGAGACAAGTGCACTCTCTATTCCCTCATTCTCATATTCCGATGGGACGGCAATCCGACACGACAGGTGAGAAATCAGGCGCGGGACCTATAGCTTAACGTGCTCCCCGAGGCACGGGGGTGTAACGCCGCCAACTTCCTGACTCCGGACTGTTAATAGAAATTGAAAAATCCCAATAACAATTTTTTGGTCCGATCCGGTATTCGAACCCGCGACCTCACGTCTGTGGTTGAACACGCTTACCACTAGACCACGAGGCAGTCAATATATATAATTCTCGTGCGACAGTGTTAGTTACCATACTCCTCCGAAAAGGCTAGGCCGATTGTCATGAAATTTTGTGTTGTCATGAAATAAATCTGAGTCAACATCTATTTTTCATTTCGATATTCCTACGGGATCGAAACTTACGCGGGTGAAACCGCGGATCGCAGCTGGTTGACTTAAATCAACACGAAGTTGTTAATTTCCATACTGTCAGAGAAAACGAGACGTGCGATGTGCATATCATATGCAACGTTGGAGAATTAATATTCTAGCAACATGCACATGCGGATAATGCAGGAGGGTACAGAAACATACGAGAGGAAATATCACGCGTTCCCACTTTGATTATATTACTACATATTCAGTATGTATTGCGAGATTCTTCACTACATAAAACAAAGTCGCTTTCCGCTGTCTGTGTCTGCATGCTTAGATCTTTAAGATAATGCAACAGATTTTAATGAGGTTTGTTTCTATTGGATAAAGTGGTTCAAGAGGAAGATTTCTAATTATATACATATAATAGGTAACATGAAATTTAACGCGTGCAAACCCGCGGGTAACAGCTAGTTATATTATAAAGCTGAAGAGTTTGATTGTGTCTTTGAATGCGCCGAGCGTTCGATTTTAAAATTTCTTTCTTTATATAGACATTTTTTTGAGGACGGTCATAGGATATAACATATAGCATAACACTAAGACAAATTGTTGCTACGTCACGGTTTACGTGGGCAAAACCGCTGGACACTACTTGTGTATATAATACTATCAAAAATACTTTTTTATGGTACTTATAGGGGGGAAAAAGAGAAATCGGAGCCATTCTAACGACTACCTACGCCCATAGACATCCGCAAAGAGATAAATACATTCGTTGCCCTCCTTCCTCCTCCCACACCCATGGGCTACTTACACGCCGCACGAAACGCGACAGCACAGCTGTCACTTTACGCCGATCTCTTGTAAGCGAGAATGCCAGTCCAATTCAGCTACATGCATGCATGCAGCGTGCTACTACATCTTCCTATGAATAGAGTGTAATAACAATAATTACTAACATAAAAAACATTATTATTAAAACTGTAAGAACGTTTGATAAGTTTAAGTGTAAAAATCATTAATTAAACTCTGGAAAACTTCTAGACAACGTATTTTTCTCATCAATTCAATTGACTTATTTCAAAGCCCTGGATCAATAGCCTTCAGCCCAGTATACCCTGTGGCCTAACAGAGGATTATGTGGAATTAATGGACTATATTAAGCTTATTGTGAAAAACCCCGGCAGTGTGGTAGCCAGAAAAATCCGACGCCCAGAGCGTTTAAGCTTAATACGGTTTCGAATTATTAAGTGGAGTGTTTTTGCTAGACTTAACAATGTTAGCTGTTAGTTTGTCAAACATCACTACATAGTATAAAACAAAGTCGCCGCCGTCTGTGTGTCTCTATACTTAGATCTTTAAAACTACGCAAAAGATTTTGATGCGTTTTTTAAAATAGTTAGAGTAAATAAAGAGGAAGGTTTACATGTATAATAACTCCTTAATTGAAGACCAAAAACCACGCGGGCGAAGCTGCGAGCGGAAGCTAGTTGATATAATAAATGGTCAAATCTTGAAGGTCAATATAATAACAGCTTTAATGACTGTTTGTATAGGGTGGGTATCATAATATGTATAAACAAATATTATTAATAAAATATATCATTTTATATTTAGTATTACATCATGTATTTTAGTATTACATCATGAAACGCTACCATTTTTTGAAATTCTTATATACTTTATGAAGTGAACAAATATACAATATGCCCACGACATATATGAGTGAGATCTAATTTAAAAGTTATTTCATATAGACGAAAGTAGCCATTGAAAAACTTGTCAGACAGACCGTAGGAAAGGTACTCGCAATCGATATCCACATGCTATACATGTTTAGTTCTATATTATATATTGATATATATAATAGTATGTATAGACTCAGATGCATCTCCCTGAAAATAATCCAGGCGGCGCCCATGGACACATATCACGAATTTCCACACTTGCCTTGATTCACAAACAAACACGCCAGTTGCAAAGACAAGACTCTCCACTATTAGGTATATACCTACGCTTGTAAATGTGGGCGAACACAGCTGTTATTATGGATATAGAAGAGGCGTATTTGCACAGCGGCATACACGTGTAGAGAGAATAAACATTTGGAATATTCAATGATCGTGTTATTCGCAAATGATATTTGCAGTTGTGACGCTATCCTGATTAGCCGAATGCCAGCTCTGATAGATTGTTTGTTCCGGCTAATTTATTTGCAATTAGGCAGTATTATACTAATAGGGTTTGAGGATTAAATCGGGCTGCATATTTCTATTTCTGTTAAAACTTTGTTATATTTTATAAGATTCTTTTTATCTTCTTTTTGGTGAGAAATAGTACCACAATGCATTCACCCATGCCACCAAATTGGGCCGGCATGACCCGGGAGGTACGTCTCGCTTACTCAGTACCGGCACTACCAGGGTGGTACCTCTCGCTTTCACGAATTCAGCGAAAAATGACAGTTGTGCTGTCGCATTTCGTGCGGTGTGTAAGTTGCCGGTGGCCCATGCTGAAGAGGGGAGGATGGAGGGCAACGCATCTGTATAGCCTCTGCGCAAATGTCTATGTGCGTGGGTTGTTATTAAAATGATTCCGACTGCTAGTATACCGCGTTATGATATAAAAAGAAATATGGTTTTGTGATATTTTTCGTGTTTATTTTACCTATATTATACTGTTGTTTTCCTACTAAAAATCCTACGCTATCAGAAGCTAGCGTAGACTTTTTTCAGCAAACAGTAATATATATTATTATCCTAGAGATATAAGTGATATTTATTTTGTATCTGTACATGCTGTGTATGTTTTATATCCAACTTTTTTTTTAATTTTAAATAAACTAGATGAATATTTCAGCACTCAACTATCTGTCAGAGTACACGAAGACAAATAAACAAACATAGATAATAATTAATATATTATTATATAATTATCAAAAACATGTATTATTATATGACGTGTTTACACGACGTTTAAATAATTGCTCAACTATGTACAATGGTAATTAACAATCGAGATAAATTAATCATGCAACGTTAAAACCAAGTATTAAGTGCTCAAAATATTTTAAAACATTACAATTTCATGAAAAAGCTAGGATTTAAATGAAAGTAATTCAGTGAGATAAAAAAGAGACTTCATCAAAAAGTACAAAAGAACGAGTTTTACTTATTCGTGTAATAATGGGGGTGTCGTGAATTTAGGTCAAATCCCTATCCCATAACCCACGCCGTTTGACCAAAGTATGCAAATTTAAACCGGGTGGGGCTTAAAGTAAATTTTGGAAAAGATCATCTTCATAAGCTGTTATTCGGCTAACGTTGAACATTGTTCGTATGTTGCCGCCATTACAATAAGTACTTTAGCAATAAAACTATTTTAATGGATTTTATCGCAGTTTATTTGAGTACTTGTACAATTCGCTTGCAATACTTTTACAAAATAGTAAGAGGTAGTGCCGTACACATGCATGTAGCCGAATTGGGCCGGCTCGACCAGGGAGGTACCTCTCGCTTACACGAAACCGGCGTAAAATGATAGCTGTGCTGTTTCAGGTGTTTAGGCAACAATGGTCGCGGGTGTACTGCGATATACACTAATTATTAAAACCCTTGACATTTTCTCACAATTATTAAGTTGTTTCGATTAACGCAAAAATAAGTTAAGTCAGTTTAGTTTAAGAGAAATTACTATGATTGCTATTAATTTACTATTCTCCGAATTGATATGATTTTGGCTACTTGCTGGTTGCTTAGGCTGGCCATTGGACAATAACGGGTATTCATTGGAAAGTCTTGGAATGTAATATCCCTCGAAAACGAGATACTAAAACATGAAGCGATTTAATAATCATATAATACTGATTAATACAAAACGCAAACGAGCAGTAGCACCCATATACAACCGCATACTTGTTATGCATACCGTCGTCCTCCGTTCTTCCTCACCTGTAATGAGCCACCGGAAATTTACAAGCCGCACGAAATGTCTTAGCACAGCTGTTACTTTGCGTCAATATCATAGTGAGACTTACATCCTTACCTCAATGGAGATTGGTACTACCTCTTTTTTTTAATGTAAGGGACAAACAAGGAGTCAAAGTCATTTTGATGACTACCTACATCCATATACCGAGGATATAGAGACGTTGTCCTACTACCTCCTCCCACCTCCATGGGCCTCTTACTAAAGAAGTATGCAAATAATCTTATATTACACGGAATCGAATCTATATTGACTTATGTAGAGTCGAACGATTCCTCGATTAAATTAAATTTACTTTTAATATCTGTTTTATTGCGTTTAAATGCTGCAAATAAAAAAGCTCTCTTATTTCGCCTTACAAGTTAAATAAAAATAAAACGGTAGAATGTTTTAAAAATGTACAAGTAGTAATAAAACGTATAAAACAGACACCCGAATTACCATTAAAGAACTGTGTCGGTAACAAAATTTGTATTAAAGATTTTTCACCGCCCAAAATTGCACTGGCCGGATTCCAAGACCGTCCGTTAGGGGCCGGTCGGAATTGGCACGCTCAGTGCGATTGTAAGTCTTGATTGTCGGAAGTAAGTTCGCCATTGTGGATACAAGATAATAATTATTGAAAACTCAGATACTCTTGTTGGTCATTTATTTTTAAGTTCAATACAAGAATTGTTTCTTATTTTATCGCGTAAATCGAGTTATTGTCTGGCGTTTGTTTTAATGTTCATGTCAGTATGTTGAACAAAAATGATACTTTGTATAGGAATTTGCTGGCTGCTTTGGAGCCAAATTACATTGAATAATAAAACCTCTTACATTGAATTACTGAAATACCGTTAAAATGTCTCGTCAAGATGAAAATGCCAGAGTGAGGCATATTCTTCCTGAAATTTTGAACAAAGCGAATTTTTTCATTTTGAGCATTTATTTGTTGGTGCCAAACTCCGACTTTGCCAGGAGGCTAAGTCGGATATATGATATTTCCTGTCTTGATACAGTTGTTTAAGATTTAACTGAAATGGATGGCTTGGTATACCCTACACAATTTACTGCTCAACTTAATATCTTTATATTCATAACATCAATCCAATTGTTTGCTCATTTTCATATGGTATTGGATGCCGTAATCAACTATAATTAAATATCAACGGATCCAACTGTTTGCTTGTTTCTATCTGCTTTGAACTATCGTATGCAATTGCATCATTTGACATCAAGTCATCCAATTGTTATTGCTTGTTTTCATCCGCTTTGGATTCCGTCAACAACTGCACCATTCATAATCAACAGATCCAACTGTTAGATTGTTTCCATCTGCTTTAGGCTACCGTAAACAGCTGCATCATTTGACATCAATGGATCCAATTGTTTGCTCGTTTTCAACGCTTGTGGGAGCTTATACATCACTTAATATCAAGAGGTCCAATTGTTTGCTTGTTCCCATCTGGTCCTACCCTAAACAATCTGCTTCAATTAACATGGAAATAGCCAACATTTTGTTTGTTTCCTCGATGGGAAAGAAGTGTAAAATACTATTTGTTTTCTTTTACGGGAAACTGACATTTTGTTATTCCCCCGACTCACAATAAAATCTCAATCGCAGGGGTTTTTTGTGTGGGAGAGCGAAAACAGATCGATGAGATCGCGTGCCGTGTGTCAACAGATATAGGCCTTGATTGTATCAAGTATATCAGAAGGTACGTGGTTTTTAAAGGAGAATATCTGTGGGTATATAATTATAAAAAAGCCTTGTATTTTTAAAACTCTCGTGTACCTTTTGTGGCTTTTTTTATACCTCTCCGAAGCGGTCTAACCGATTATCATGAAATTTTGTGGCTGATATGTATGCAAATTGGTGGAAAAGCTTCAAACATTTTATTCTATTTCATATTTACGCAAGTGAAACCGCGGGCAGCATAAATGAAAATTAATAAAAATTTGGTGTACCTAATCAAATTTCTCCGGTATGCAGACATGCTGTTCCCCTCCGTGATATGTTAGTGACCGGTGGCCCGTATAGTGGAGAGAGAATACAAACTTTAGCTTTTATAATATTACTAGCTGCGCTCCGCGGTTTTACCCGCGTAAATTTCGATCCCGTGGAAAATGAAATTTCATCCCATGGCATCTCATAGGAACATTTTTTCAGGATAAAAACTATCCTATGTGTTAATCTAAGTTACTTAGTCTATGTGTGTACTAAATTTCATGAAAATCGGTTGAGCAGTCTTTGCGTGAAGGAGTAACAAACAAACAAACAAACAAACTTTCGTATTTATAATATTACTATGACTAGGACTAGGACTAGGATAGTAAGAGGATTATTTTTAATTTAGAATCATAACAACATCACATTAATATTCAGAACATATAACATCGTTGTTTGTGCAGATTCTAATAAGCTCTATTGTAGGACAGATAATGTCCGGATTATCGCTAGATTGAGATGAATTATATATGCTTAATATAATTAGTAGCAAACATCATCGGCTTTCGACTATTGATTATGTCTTATTGATTTTTTTAAAAGAACATTTTTTATAGTATAGAAAGGTAAACGAGCAGTCGGATATATTTGGCGGGCTCCGACACCGATAGCCATCCACACAAGGGCAATACAGATGTCTTGCCCTTCTTGGGCCAAGGGCTACTCACACACCGCATGAAACCCGACAGCACAGTTGTTGCTTTACGCCGGTGTCGTATAAGCAAGTGATACCACCAGTCGTGCAGGCTCAATTCAGCTACATGCATGCATGCAGCGTGGCACTACCTCTTTCTAAAACCTAGGTAACGGTTGACCAATAAATACACTCTCAAATGATAGACAAAATATTATTTAAGGAATCTTTATACCATTTCGCAAAGGAGAAAAATGTTTTAGGCATAATAAAAATTCGCTCACTTCGTTTTCGCATCGCGTACGCTTGTCCTAATAAAATTTTAAGGGATAACGCGACGCCATTATCTCGAGCGACATAAATCATGGGGCCGACTAGCGTTGACAGGTTTTTTAATAACAATGGTGTCGTTTGTAGGAACCGGAACGCCAAGGTTTTTATTTAGCGTGAAAATTGTTTCTTATACAAATTAATGTGTTACTTTTTCTCGGGTTTGATGATTGACAAAATATTATTTGATACATGTAAAGTCATCTATAATTAGCCATGTGAATTTTATTATAATGCATTAAACGAAATACCTACCTATGAGTGTAATTGTCGAATTGTAAACATGTAAAAAATAAAAAGAAAATCTAATACAAGTGGAGTACTACTAATACACATATTTTCTTTTAAAATTAATCCCATCAGATACAAACGTATTCTTTTTTAAATTAAGAGCGGAGATCTTGTCGGTGGAGTTTCTTCCAGTTGGCCCTGTCCATTGCTAATCTCTTTAGCTCATCATACGTTACTTTCCTTTTGTAGATCAATATATTATGTCCTTTTTATCATACCGTGTAACCGTAAGTGTAAAGTGTAAGTGACGTCATTCTGTCTCGTTTTGTGTTGGTTTCTGTGGTACATTGGAGGAGCAAAGGGAATGAGGGCATTTCCTCTGCATATTCTAAATTATACTCCAATTTTCCATACCATCGAATCGAACTATATATACTAGCATACAGCCGAATCTTACCCAATTTGGAGCAGCCTAAAGGCGCACTATGCTTCTTTTTTATCCACTTTTATTTTTCCGTCTCCAAATCTATTTCTCTTTTGTGTTGTTTTCTGTCTTCTTTCAAATCCATTTTCAAAGGTATTTTAAATTTCAGATTAATTTTTCCGACTATTAAAAATACAGCCTTAAACTTGCAACATGGTGACCATAATGAACAACCCATAAGCAAAATAATAAATGGTCAAATGACCCAATTTGAGGATCGTGGGATACCAACAATTTAATTAAGCAAGTTTCGAATGGCCGAAAGTTCGCTGGGCTCTTAATGTGTCAACCCTTACCTACATCACATCTAATGCCATCACTACTTCCGAACCCTATAAATCTCCATCATATATAATAATGTATGCCGTGTTATGACGATTTCAATGGAATGTTTATAAGTATTATTAAGAGTAAAGTGGTAAAGTTTAGTAAGAGGACACTACCACACTGCGTGTAGCCGAATTGGAATGGCATGACGACAATCCACCGCGTTTTTTTTATGGTATGGGGGGGCAAACGCCATTTTCATGACTACCGACCCCCATAGACATCCATATAGAAACTACACATATGTGCTGCCCTCCTTTCTCCTTCCACTTCTATAGACCACCGGCTACTTACACACCGCACTAAACGCGACAACATAGCTGCCACTTCACGCCGGTCTCATGTAAGTGAGAGGACTCCCCGGTCGTGCTGGCCCAATTCGGCTGCAAGCAAGCATACAGTGTGGCACTACCTCTTACAAAACTGCGTTACTGGCAAGAAGTTTTCCTGGTCGTGCCGCCCAACTCCATTGCAAATCAGCATTGGCATTACCGCTTAATATTGTTTTATAGGAAGCAAACGAAAAGTTGGAGCCATTTTCATGAACAACAGCGCCCATAGACATATGTGTAATACATTTGCGTTGCCCTCCTTCCTCGCCCCTTCCATGGGCTAGCTACTTGCGAAACGCGACAGAACAGCTGACACTTTGTGCCGATATCCTGTAAGCGAGAGGTACTGTGGCACTACCTAGTAGCCAGTTACCACCAGTCAATGATAGTCTCTTTTAGTGCCAGTAATAACAGCTTTAATTAACATCTTGTATAGCATATCTGGATCGTGCAAAGTACATCTGGCCTCGCTTGAGCCAATTATAAAGTTTAATTACTCGTCAAACTACAGATGAAAGTCGTGTCGTAGCTGAACGGTGTAACTTGGCTGTAACGTCATTCCACAGCTATTTACATTCATGTCTAATTGTATATGTTTACAGTCATGATAATTAAAGTTTTAATGCAAATTTTACTTCTATATAAATGAACGTCTTTCTGTATGTTCTTTACAGAATTGTAATCTATGCATTTTATCATTATCTTTAACAAAGGTGTTGTGCATGAGCCCAGGAAGGTTTTGGATGATACGACCAATGATGGAAAGGCCAAAAGAATTAGTATTACAATCAAAATAACTTAACAATATTATCACGTGTTATCAAGTTTTCCAAGCCAGAAACTATAGTTATTATACAGCTATAATCACAGGAGGCTAGTCTGCATATCCAGATGTGACAAATTTAGTAGAAGTACCGTAAAGATTTAATAGATATTTATTGCCATTAAAGTAGAGAACGCGATATTCTATATATCCACTTATTTACACTCATATTTGTTTCAAACCTGGCGCCAATAATTATTCATGAAATAATAATTTGAGAAGTTTACTATCAACTGATATTAATCACCAATCTAAACTGTTCACCGTGATTAAAATCAATGTTTGCAATCATGCAGTCACCTTTAAAGTACGGATTACTTTAAAGTAGATTACTGTCATACAATTTATGTATTTATTTAAAATGGACCCACCATTCGTTCTCTGCCGCTACTCTTTTTTCGATAGGGTCTACAGCGGCGACCTTTATGACCCTTTGATAAAATCATCGCCTTTGATAAAAGCATAGGGGTGAAAATTAAAATGGTTTTGGAACCCTCGACGAATTTAATCAGAACAAAAAGGAGCCACAGAAAATTATACCAGTTTTATAAAATTGTCCCAATAATTTTAAGTATTGGTTAACCCAACAAAGAGTAGATTCGCACTTCAAGAAACGCTACGATCCACTCAAAAGTTTTTGAGTGCTGTGTGAGTGAGTGAGTGAATATTCTCATTTAAGTTCAACTCAAACGCTCATTTCAATAGAACCTTGTATAAAAACTATGTACTAAACTGACATTGACTTCCATTAGGAACTGTCGACAGTTAATGATGTTAATCTAGAAGTCGAGGGTGTGCCAACAAGATAACGAGGCGTTAACGTCTCCGATGCACATTCTGAAGTTATCTAGATTGAATATAATGATGTGATGCGATTTACTGATCTGTGATAACTCACTGGAATCACTGAACGTGATTTATATCAACATTTGCTTGCTTTTAAACTGCACTTTCTGATAATTTTCAAATATAATGTATATACTCGTAATATGTATAGATATAATTGAATCTTTGGTACTTTTCTTGGTAAAACTTAGTAAGAGATAGTGCGAATTGGGCTGCCATGACCGGGGAGACACCTCTCGCTTTTTCGTAGCCTTTCGTGCGGTGAGTAAGTAGCCGGTGGCCCATGGAGGTAGGAGGTCAGAAGGGCGCAGAGCATCTGTATTGCCTGTATGCCTATGGGCGTCTGGTCATGCAAATGGCTCCGACTGCTCGTTTGGCCCGATATATAAAAAAAATAAAATAAAAATAGAAACATAATTACGTTAAATTTTTATATACTGTAAACGGGACTTAATCGCGTTATAAAATCGAAGTATTTACCTTGACTCTCGACGTTTCGGCCGTAATGCAACGGCCGTAGTCACGAGTAGACTACTCGTAGATGAGTACTTCGATTTTATAACGCGATTAAGTCCCGTTTACAGTATATGAATATGAATACAAATCGTTAACGCTTAAAACAACGTTAAATTTTATTGTAGAGTTACAGTACATTTTATTGTTGTTATATAAAAATTATCATTATTATATAAAACATATATAAATAGAGGACCTTCTAGTTGTTGATGATGTTGATTAATCATTTCTTACCCATAAGTCTACACTGTATAGAATAAATTATTAGATACAGAAGAACACAATACGAATTTATGCTATACACTGAGCGGAAAGCAGGTTCTTATATCAGTCTGGAATAAATAATGGCGGATATTCATAATATGCTAAGTGAAATATGAAATGGCTCGGACAGCAGAGTCGACAGTAAATCTACTTAGTCCTAGCTAATTGCCAACTTAGCGCAGCTTCGCAATTATGGTCATTGCACTTTCATGGAATATAATATTCCATGGAAAAAATATAATATATGGATAATGATATATATATACGCAGCTGTCACAAGGTATTGTATAAGATGTATGGTGTTTTATCAATATCAATAAATAAATAAAATATTTTCTGCAAAAAATGTAAATTGTACAATTTAGATTTATAAGATGTTGGTATATGTTACAACAAACGATATGTAACGTGACTTGCATGTCAATTAATAAGAATAATAAGAATCAAGCAATAATTAAAAATTCCAAAAAAGATATTGACATATTGTGTTAACGACAGCAATTTTAAAGTATAAAAATAAAAAAACAACAGTATAATATTCTACATAACGAGGCAACTATCAAAATCGATAACATATATGTAGTGTGATATTATATATCCATAAACTTAATATCTAAGATATATTTATTGTAATAAACTAATATCGGCTTCCTGACCCCACACGTCAGGAGTGATCTGTATTTCATTTATCATCATAATATATCATTTCACTCACTCAAGATGAGTGACCATCAATGACTCTCATTGGTCTCATTCTGCATGTTTGTTCAGCAAGACGACAGAATATAAATATAATAGATTATACGGAAAATATATCATATTACGAATATGAACAATTATATATTTATTTATTTACTTACCTATTATAGCCTCTACATTACAATCTATAAGGTTAACAAAGGTCTATAACTCTTAGTTCAAATGCATGACTGCAGATTTTTTACATTAGTATCCATATTGTATTTATTTAAATCTGAGATGTCATATTAATATAACAAAACTACTGCTTAACCTAATTTTAATATGATTTATATAAAAATAATGAAGAAAAAGACGCAAAATCCACAAAAATAATCATAATGCGTCACATTTTCAAAGTTCTCAATATTAGGAACGAGACGTTGAAACAATCATAAAATATCAAAATAACGTCTCAAGATATTGCGTTGATATTATAATAAATACCATTGAAATATTTAATGCCCTTAAAATATAAAATATCGCAAACTCAGTATGAAACAAGAATAATATAATTACGCGAGTCGAATCTTGAATGGCGCGCGAACTTATTTCTGTTGAGGCTCCATTAGTACAAAATGAATGCCAACGGGAGTGTGCAGAGCCGACGGTTCATTAAACTTTATAATTGCCTTTGGCGCTAGGCAGGGATAAATTATGATGATAAAATATTCCAACTAATTATAGTAGTGCTAATTTTATGAAGTTCCATAGTGTGTGGAAATGAAAAAAATATTTTCATAGCTATTTTGGGACCAGATAATGGAATGGATGGTATTAATACATGTACATTTTTGATGGAACTTTATAATATTTATTTTTATCTTATATTTTTTATCATTATCCTCGTTCTCTTAGGAGTGTAAGCCTCAGGTCTCTTTCTAGTGATCAATAAGCTTTGGTGATGTCTTGTATCGAGTTGCTTTGAGGGAATATTATGTACCAAAGTAGTAATTATAATTGGCTAAACAATATGCACGACTTGTGAAATCGATATCGATTAAAAAGAAACCGATGAAAGAAGCACAGGACTATGTCAAATTTTTCATATCTGTCTTTTAGATTTTTTTCGGACAAACGACGATTCGAGAGTCTTGAATATTCTAGATTCAAAAAGCACAATATGTCATATGACCATGTTGCAAACGGATTTGGGTTCAGTTTATCCCTCTAGTCGACTAAGGCTTTCAGTAAAATCTTGGGGGCAAGGTCCTACATTAATTGATAACTTATTTAGTGAGTTGATGCGGCGTAAAAGCCTTCTTTGCGTAAAAATATATTTCTTTATTACTGACACTCAGAATGCGGGATGGCCACTGTAATTACATAGTTTTACTAAGATAATAATAACTAAATAGAATAATACGATTATTTTTTTTGTAAGTGTTATAAATATAAATAAATCTATGGACTTTACACACCACGTCAGCCTAGCCCTTACTAGACAACGGAATATATTTAAAGTGTTTTTTATAAATGTAAGAAATTTTATATATTTAAGATTTTTATTATAGAAATACATAATATAATACGTAGATAAACATCCATTACTAAGGCGGGATTCGAACCCGCGACCCCTGGCTCAACATGCTCCGTTTATCCGAGCCCTGTACCGCTGCGTCAGCCTGGTCGTTAGAACTAAGTTGCATTAATGAGGAATTGGGCCATCATTCCTGGGAGGTACCTGTTGCTCATATGATTCACAGTAAAGTGACATCTATGCTACACGGTGGCTCGTGGAAGGGAAACAAAGAAGGAGGACAACGCATATTCAAAACTCCGGTTACGTACGTTCGTAGTTATCAAAGGGCCTAGACTGCTCGTTCATCCTCAAACATCATCATCAGGATCATCTGTCAACGTACGATCACATTAAGCGTTATAATTAGTCTAACACACTGCTAGACGCTTTTCGTCGAGTTATACCGAGTTTATTTGTAATCCGTACTTCACCGCACGCATTAATTAAAATAATAAGATTTATTAAGAAATTGTAATCCAATGCTGGACAGATTTTTTTATAAATATAATCTCGTGCAACCGTATTTGTGGTCGCACTTCTTCGGTTCAACGGATTTTTATGATTTTTTGTGTATATTTGGTACGTATTTAAAATAGGTGAAGTTAACTTCATTCCGATACTTCTAAAGGGGTCGAAAATTACGCGGGAAAAACCGCGGGCTCTAGCAAATATAAAATAAAACAAGGTTTTATGAAATAAATGCACCAAATACAGCAATAAATTTCAAACTTGCACTATCTATATTACATTTTCAAGCTGGCAAACTCTTCTACAAGTAAACTTACTAATTCCTCCAAGTTTAATTACCGCGTCTACACTTCGTATTAGAGAAAATTGCATTCCCTTCTCACTTGATTCTTGCTGAGATTCAAAATTGATATTCTTAGCGGTGCTGTGCGCTTGAATTATTTTTAAAACTCTAAAAGCGCAGTGGGATTTTTTGATATCCATGTCGTAAAGTATTCTTAAATTTACTCGATATGTAATCGTTTGCGTATGTTACTAAGTAACTGACATTTCAATTCTTATAGTATGAGGGGGGAAAACGAGCAGTCGCAGCAATTAATACCAACTGACATAATAACCAATACAATAATAAACAATTACACGAGACCGGCGTAAAGTGACAGCTGTGTTGTCGCGTTTCTTGCGGTGATTAAGTAGCCGGTGGCCCATTGAGGTGGGAGGAGAAAGGAGGGCAGCGCATCTGTACAGCCTCTGTGCGGATGTCTATGGGCGTCGGTAGACATGAAAATGGCTACCACTGCTCGTTTGCATTCCTATACCATAAAAAAGAATACAGCTACAATGAAGCTAAACTTTTTTCTTTACTTCTGCACTAGAAGGTTTTATGCTATTGCTGCTGAATACTACTAAAACTTATCACAACATATTAACTAAATAATTGGGAGTGTTAAATCCTATCATTATTATATGGTTTATTTGTATACTAGTTAGTTAAGCTTCCTTTCGGTAAATTTGGCAGAGGCTATATTACTGCAAAATCCCTTAGATTTTTCACTTACATATTAGATTTTACACGGATGAAAGCGAAGCACAGCTAGCAAAATTATTCTCCTAACAGGTTTGCTCAGAGAAATCTGAAACCACATGGGAAATGTCAATTAGATATGTATTAATTAGCCAATAACACAGCTAAACAATATCATAATTAGCCGTAGCTACAATATTGAAATTACTCGTCTGGCAATAATCAATATCGATATATAGCAAATCGAGTTGGATTTATTCGATTGTTGGAGAAATTTCATTAAAGTGACTTACAAACTTTGACTCTGGCCCCGCTGTAACTATGATCAAACTTGGCGAAGTTCGGTTTGATAAATTGAATTTTACGTTGCACTTGTTCCTTACTTTTAATGAGGTTAATCTCACTGGTAAATCTTTGAGACTTCAGTGGACATTCAGATGTACGTTTACTACTACTTACTACTTTATTATATTATATGGGGGAAAACGAGCAGTCGGAGCCATTTGCATAACTACCGACGCCCTTAGGCATCCGCCTAGAGGCCATACAGATACGCTGCCAGCTCTTGTCCTCCCACCTCCATGGACCACCGACTACTTACACATCACTGCACACATGTCCTTTGCGCCGGTATCGTGCAAGCGAGTGGTACCTCCCCGGTCAAGCCCGCCCAACTCGGCTACATGCATGCATGCAGTACTATCTCTTACTCTATGTGTGTATCCATGAAGCTATTTATGTTAAGTTGTATGTTGTTATGTTTCATGTCACTATTTAAATAACTTGACGGATCTTAACATGTCGGGATGACGTTGAGTATCATTAATCTGGCACTACTAAAACTGGCCATTTGAAACAATAAAACATTAATCAGTTGGTGTTTTGTTATTGAATTTAATACATTTTTAGGGTTCCGTATCTCAAAGAGAAAAAACGGAACCCTTATAGGATCGCTTTGTTGTCCGTCTGTCTGTACGTCTGTCAAGACCTTTTTCTCGAAAACGCGTGAAGGGATTAAGCTGAAATTTTTGTCAAATACGAAGGTCAGTTACGTCTTGATGCCTTGAAAAAATCACACTTCTAAGTTAACGAAATAAAAAGTTATAGCCAATTATGCACAAATTTTGTATGAAAACGTACTTTGTCGAAAACCTAAAATAGTCGGGTACTTCCCGTTGACCTGGAGTTGTAAAACTTGGCAAGAAGTAAGAACTTATAGCACATATATAGGAATAAATCTGAAAACTAGTAAATTATTTATGTAGATCATTGGAAAAATCATTATCAACTTATAACTAATTCGCCTGATAAATGTGTGCCGGCACGAATTTTTTTTTTCGAACGAAGTTTTCA
>LUGF01039005.1:334854-347578 GCA_001625245.1 Calycopis cecrops | reverse complement strand
ATAAAACCTAACACCACAACCCACCCTACAAATCGCACAAACGCGACTACATAGCTGGTCATATATTAGCCAAAAGTGTCGTAAATACTGGCACAGTCAGGGTTACCAGGATGTTAGGATTTGACCGGACATGTCTTGCTGTTGTCAGATCAAATTTACACAAGTCCAGCCAGTCCGGCTTTTGACGAGTTTACCGATGAGTGCATAAGACAATACTACCTTTTTATTCTCCCAGTGTGTCAGGTTTTCAGGGCAAAATTTCCAGTTGATCCGGTGTGGGGCTTTTTGATTTTTGGGCCTGGAAACCCTAGGTCTAATTCGTCTGCAATGTAAGCAAAAACACTGCTTGTACTTACACGTTATTTATAATAAAGAAAGAAATCTGAGACAATATTGAAAAATAAAATACCAAAGTAGTATATTAGAAATAACTATTTCTTTGTTCTTTGCTCTCCTTCCGAAATTAAGAACTTAATACTTGTACAAGGGAGCTAAACAGTTATATATATTCGCCTTTCCGCATGCAAGTTATTAAAACTAACGTCACATAGTTTTGTATAACTCTTAACTTTTCTAAGTTAATTTCGTATAACGACCCATGCAATTTTTAAATCCTTTGTACAAAGCGGGAATTCTTGCTAGGTATTCTTGCACATTTTTGTTCTGAACAGTTTACCGTATACGTTTGTTTTTGCATCACTGATGGTATTTGACGTTCGCATCCGAAGTTATTTCGTTACTTCCCCGTCCCTGGTACGGATTGTTTCTGTGAACGGTGAAACAACACTTGAATTCAGATTTACGTTTTGTTCATACTAATGTTCCGGTTTTATTAAAGGATTTTACGCTTGGAAATTCCGTCCTTGGCGAGGGAGAGCAAAAAAAAATCCTTTTTTCTTCGCTAATTAAAAAAGTATCTGTAGTCTAGCTTTTGTTAACTTTTGCATTTTTTCAATTAAAATGAGAGCTGCTCGTAATAGAGTTTTTTTATTCGAATGAATCGAGAGCAATGAGAGTAATTGTGTCTGAGTGACTGTGTCTTTTTAGCTTCTTCAGATGTTGTCTTGGACTTTCAGCGATCGTTTCGTTTGCAATTTTTTCGTTTGACTGGTCAATAGCTCTACATTGGCAATAAGTTTTAATTGGTAAACATTTATAATGGATTGTGAAGTGTTCTTTTTTATTAAGAACATTCATGTATTAAAATTTATTATATTCTACTAGTTTCGCACGTCTTGTGTGCGTGTGTATGTCACTCAACTCCTAAACGACTAGGCTGATTTTGACGCAATTTTTGTGTGTGAAGGGGATTTTTGAATGGTTCAGTTTCACAAAGTAGCCCGGCAGCTAGTATAATATAATTATACATACCTTTAACAATAGTTTACCACGTATAATATAATAAGTTCGTAACGTTGTGTTGTGTCGTCGTTCGTGTAACACAAACTACATACATTGTAATAAGACTATAAATAATGCAAGGCACGGACTAACCTCAGTGTGTTCGCAGACTGAAGATTTTGTAATGCGATAAACAATATATTCAATATATAAATAATATTATAACTGTATTATTTTTTTAGCGCAAGTTGTTATTGATCTTTTGGTTTGTCCTTTATACCTAAGAGAGCCCACAGTCACAATCAAGTTTATATCATAGGTACTCCTGCATCTTGTAGAGTTTCTGCTTCTGAAAAGTCTGAATTGTGTACTCCCGTTAAAATAGTTTACAACACGTGTAATGTATTAAGTTTCTGATGTAGTTGAAAGATGAAATGAAAACAACAATATTCAATGCAAAGGTGTCCTTATTCACAGCAATTGCTTCCAGGCAACCTTAGGATGAAAAAAAATGTCATAATATGGAAGTAGTAGTAGTTGAGTACAGACAACAAAATAAATAAATAATTTTTATTTTTCAAACGTGTTTGTTTAAACAAAGTTGTAGCATTTTCAGATATGTCCGGTCGATGATAGAATCATCTGCGTTTAACGGCGCAAGTGTTTTTGAGAGCTATCAATAATTTCCGTGTCGATCACTTGTATTTTTTTTTTGCAAAAGCCTAACGACGGTTTGGCTTCCAACACATCACGTTATGACGGTACGATCGGAAATATCGTTTATATATAAAACATTTTTTTATAAATTTACATTTGGATGCATAAATACTTATTTTTGTTTCTGATCTGATCTGTCAGATCAGATTGCAATGTATATATATATATATAATATAGGTCCGATGATTACCTCCCCGATCGTCCCAATTCGGCTAAAACACCATGGCAGCTCACACTAAAGTAAAGAACACAAGCTTTAAGCACCGAATAACAATATTGATTGCCATTATGTAAAATTTAAGACAAAACATGTTAAAAGTATTATAGAATGATTCATTCATTCTCAAGAGTTTATATTTGAAACAACTTTAACAATTTATACATAAGCTGACATTTAATATTTAAATTGAATGTTATATCAGAAAGAATAAATAAAAAATGTGTGTGCCACCACACCACATAACTAAAATTATTATTGATTTTCATTAACGAACGTGAAGTCCCACGAAGATCGATATTTGATCTAAGTGAACCTTTTTGTAATAAATAAAAACTAAATGTCATATGACAAAGATACCAATCAAAGTTTAGTATTATGGTCAGTGACGCCAGTAGGTAAACTTTTTAAAGTGCACAGGGACTCAAAATGAAGTCGGAGCCTTTTATTACCAAAATCCATGCATACCCATATAGTTCTTAGGCAGACACTCCTTCTCTCCAATTGGCCACTCACAGATTGCACGAAGCTCGACAGTAAAGTTGTCACTTTGTTACAATATCATATAGACCAGGAGACCTACTCGGTCTAGCCATTTCCTCTTTGGAAAACAGTGTCATTTGACATAGTAACCGTTGAGTGACGTCATTTACACATATCACAGCTAGAAAAAACAAAGCTTAAGAGATAAATCGTCTTCTCTTTGCGTAAATACATTTGTTGTTCGTAAGCAGAACGGTTGGTTTTCGGAGTGCTCAAGATTAAATCGCGCGCTATTCATTTAATTAATCATTTAACTTTATACGACTTGCGTATAAATAAAGACACTTTGAAATTAAGACAACATCAAATTTAAATTGAGTTTTCCCAACAGTAATTCTATGGCATGAGACTCGCGAAAATAATAATTAAGTTTCGTAATGAAAGAGTAGCTATTTGGTAGAGTAACACGGTTATTTGAATATTCAGTGAAGGCGTCTAATAAGAGTAATATTATTACTTTTAACGTTTTTAAAATGAAAAAAAAAAATCATATAATAATTTTCATCTGACGACCGGTTGTCGTAGTTGAGATAAGGGGAGCCTGTTGCGCCAGGGTCCCGGGTTTGAACGCCTCCCTAGGTCATGGATGTCTATCTATGTATTATATGTATTTCTATAATAATAATCCTAAATATATAAAATTTATTTTTATAAAACATTAAATATATTTCCGTTCTCTAGTACACATTACACAAGTCCTTACGGTACTTACCCGGCGATAGACTTACGTTGTGTGTCCACACATTTTATTATTATTATCACGTAGTTGCTACCCGATTCCGGAGCAATGCAATTGCACCCTTTACAATAGCACAATAGCGATGCAAACTCCGTTTGGGATGCTGGCAACCCTATCAAACGTCTTTGTTGAACATAAGACTAGGGTTGCCAACCGTACTATTATATATAGGTAGTATTGTACTATATTTCAGGTCAGTCTATTATAATACACTGTTGAAGAAATATATAGTACGCAAAAAATACTATGTTTTCAAGAGTAAAATATTTATATTGCAAATAGCGAAAAATCATGTTTATTGATGCTCAAGGCCTCAATGAGCTTTCCTTTTTTTACATCCACCTTGTCCGCCTACCTATTCTAAGCCTAAAGTTATTATATTTGATTGCAGTATGCTATATTTTTTTAATGCATATTTTGAAAAATACTATATTTCGCCGAAGAAACGTTGACAACCCTACATGAGACGTAGTTTACAGCGCCGGCGTTCACTGAATTATTGCTGATATAACAATTGCCTGTGTACTGTCTAAACTAACTCGATACTCGCATCAGATATACAAACGTGCTTTGGCCAGATGTTTCATATTTATGGCATAACATATTGTATATTGAAATAATAGTAAGAGCTTATAGGCACGCCAAAGGCATAATATCATAGATAATATTGAGTTACGTTACAATAAAACAACTTTATTGAATTTTATTGCGGTTTATTTAATTGTTTTACAAGCTCGATTTTTCAGGAGCTTTACAGAAAGCAGTCCACCGTGACCATAGTTGCTTTAAATCCTTTAAATTTTTATTATTGTAATATGTAATATTAGGGTAAACTTATCAGGAAGACATCACTAAGTTCCGTTACTTTTGATTTTGTTCTATTTATGCTCGTGTAATTTCATGTTATCTATTTATACATCCGTCTACTAGCACGTTTATAACCTGGAAATATAGAGTTCCTGGTTCATGTGGGCTATATTCGCGATTGCAAAGATGTTTATAACATTCTCATGTACTCAATGAATGACTTCGTCAATCTTATAATGTGTGTTTGGGTATGCCCTTAAAAAATACTACTACCTAGTTTGCAGGAAACTTTAAGTTTGGGAAAGGCTGGGTTACTAGACTTGTCTCCTGTGTACGTCGTTAGTTACTGACCAGAAGGTGATCCATTCGCTTCCTTCGCAACGGAAAATGTGTCAAAATCTTTTACTGTGCTTACTTTACGGGTTTTACCAAGATAAGACGCTTATTAAAGGTACTACTCAAAACAGATACCCATGCTCGACGTTTCGACTGGGTTACACCAGCCGTGGTCACGAGCAAAGGTATATGTTTTGACTAGTACCTTTAATAAGCGTCTTATTTTTTTTTTATGGTATAGGGGGGCAAACGTGCAGTTGTAGCCATTTTGATGACTATCGACGCCCATAGACATCTGTATAAAGACTATACAGATGCGCTGCTCCCCTTTCTCCTCCCACCTCCATGGGCCACCGGCTAATTACACACCGCACGAAACGCGACAGCACAGCTGTCACTTCACGCCTGTCTCGTGTAAGCGAGAGGTACCTCCCCGGTCGTGCCGGCCCAATTCGGCTGCATGCAAGCATACAGCGTGGCACTACCTCTTACTTGTCTTATCTTGTGAAGTAACCACAATGTGTGTAACAAACGCGAAAGTCTCAAAATCTTTTGGTTTTAATTCAACATTTCACCTGAATTTCTCAACTATATTTTTTTATATTGTAATATAAAGAGGATCTGAAAGCTTTTCAAATCAACAGCCGTACATAACCGTGTGTGTCTGTAGGTATTGGAAAAAAGTCCATTACTATTTCATTCTCTACCCTACTAGGAACTCATAAATTGCACGAAACGCGACAGTTTAGCTGCCACTCACCACTGGCACCATGTGAGCGAGATGGGTTTCTCAACCACTAGGGCGCGCCTCCCATGGTAGGCGCAGTCGGTTTTCAGGGGAGGCGTGAAGCATTTAATAATTAAGGTGGAAAGGAAAAATAAGTTACTATTCATAAAATAGATTGTACATTTATATGGAGGTAACTATATTTTATTAAGGGAGGAATGAAAATTTTCTCAAATTGTTAGGGAGGAGCAACGTCAAAAATGTTGAGAAAACTTGCTCTAAAGTGATCCTATCCATTGAAAATGTTACAAAATCTGCTACTTTTACTTCAACAAAAATATTTGCCTTTTTATCTAGATAAGGATAGTAACCTAGAAAAGAA
The DNA here is from genome assembly GCA_001625245.1 of Calycopis cecrops. NCBI lineage: Eukaryota > Metazoa > Arthropoda > Insecta > Lepidoptera > Lycaenidae > Calycopis > Calycopis cecrops. The sequence goes on along the minus strand of LUGF01039005.1, from coordinate 341,769 downwards.
GTCTTATCTAAATTTAATCTGGACTAAGAACGATCGCATATATTTAATAGAAACAATTTAAGTCCATTGTAGTATTTCCATGTCGAAAATGGATACAGAAAGCACCTTATACAGTATTGTGTAAAAAAAATCGGATGGAAGGCGGAATTTCATTTTCACTTACCGCGCCCTATTGGTGCTTAACCGGAATCTAATAAGGTACTGCAATTTCCTACTCCCGAGCTCTATACTAACACACTGGATTTATTTGACCCGAGAACACTCTTTTAAGGACACTTCTACGAGTGCGGGGACTTTAGGGTTAAATGGGTACAATGGAAAGATCTTCCGGTCAGATAGACCCATTATTTATACGTAAAGTAAAAGATTTCGCGGGATAGTGGAAACTTTTCTTGGTGATAAATTTTGTGTAATGTGATTTTGTTTTTTACTTTTTTTTTATTCAACGGGTATACGGGTTTCTTGAAGGTAGAAATCTTTTTGAAGATCTTTTTGTGTGCGCGTCTGAAGGTTAGCCATTTTATAATATTTTTAGCCATGTGTGTATTGAATTGATATTTTTATACTTTTATATTACGGATTATTATTATTATTTTATTATACTTTTACGGATAGTCGAAGATCGAGTCAGTAGCGTGCTATGGGAGAGGCCTATGTCCAACAGTGGACGGCAATAGGCTGATGATTATGGTGACGATGATTATACTTTTACTTTCACTAAAAGTATCATAGCAGCCTTTTAGTGATGGCTATCTACAGTTTTATTATATGGACCGGCTCGGACCCATGTTGATGCAGCATTAAATTGGGAGCTGTTGCGATTACCGACGCCCATAGACATACGCACAACCCTTATCTTTACGGCATTATCATATGAACTAGTGATGCCGCTCGATAGGCTTATATCGTTACACTATCGATAGTACATGGATAGTGTGGCAAAAGTGAGAATTTGGATAGTACTATCGATAGTAGGTATCGATATTGTTGATGATCTATAATAACATCGATACTATCGATGGTATCTAACTTTGATAGTCGCTATGCTATCAATGCTATCGATAGTTTTGGACGACCGATATTTATCAATATTATCGATAGTCCTATCAATATCCCCTCTGATTTTCAAAGTCAAATATCGATAGTGGAACTATCGATAGGTCGGCACCACTAATGTGAACGGATCCCCGATCTCGGTGCTCCAATGAAACTTGCTAAAATATATTTTCCGTTTCAGGAATGGAATGACTACAAGCTGAAATGGAATCCGGACGACTATGGCGGCGTCGAGACCTTGCACGTGCCTTCCGAACACATATGGCTGCCGGACATTGTGCTTTATAACAAGTGAGTTTTCTATTTTGTTTCCTTGTGCCTACTAGCGTCTCGCTCTGGTGTTCCCTGAGTAAAAACGAGATAATGCTTCAAAGGTGCAAGATACAGTACATTTTGCATTAATTGTAACAATTAATATTTATAAATTTACGGGTACTTTTAATAACTTATTACATCTGGACATCTGTTCCCTCAGTCCACCCGTGACTAGGGTTGCCATAAAGCTTCTGAAACATCGAGATTGTAAAATACTTATTAAAATCTCATATCATAAAAAAAATATCAACAATTTTCGATTCTATATTCTAATAATAAAATATAACAGCAATGAATTACAAAATTTCTTAAAGTATCCAATAAAATAAAATTCATTAACAATAAAAAACTTTTAGTCTTTGGATACTTGTTTTCCAACAAAACAACTTTTATAAAAGTCACTATCATAATAGCATCACTTAAAATTGAAATTCTTTCCAAAGTATTTGTTGAATTTTTCATAATTATTCTTTTACAAGTTTCAGTAATATAATTCAATAGAAACTTTACATACTAATAACAATAAAACTATGCTAAGCGGATACTTTGCTCTTTATAATGTCTGCAGGCATCATAGGCAAAACACCTACGCGCCTTGTTATATAGTGGTTGAACATGCTTAACACGTCTTAAAATATATGGATGTAAATTGAGAAAATCAAAAGAGGTCAAACAGTCTCCAGACCAACGGGGCTGGATAAAAGTTTCCTATTTGTAGAATCTATAGATATAATATATATCATATCATATTTCATATAATGTCTTAGGTTCATGCTTTATGAGCTCATCCTATTTGTAACTGGTCGAATACAATAGAAATTTTGAAATACCCACAATCTATTTTTATCATTTCATGTCATTGTGAATACTTTATTTATAATATTGTGCTTGCCGAAACATCACTAGTTCAAATTTGTGATAAAAATAAATGATATTGTGTATTATACTAGTGTAATGGTGTAACCTAGAACTGAGGACTGGAATCCAAGATACAGGCAATTGCCTAGTTTGGATGCCAGTAGTTTTAGTACAGTTTAGTACAGGCAATTGCCTAGTTTGGATGCCAAGAACTATAACATGCCGGTACCAACCATTTTTATGTTATAAAACTGTATCAACGTTCTATCCTTAAAAAAAACGGCTCTTTCTATTGAACTTAATGTAATTATAATGTGTGTTATACTGTAACATTATTATATAATAAATGAATAAAAAAAAAAATAACAGCAAAATCCCTGTGTCTGTACATTGAATATATTTACGAAAAACGAATACGGGGCGATGTTAATATAGTATTAGAGCACTTTTCAATGTTTTTTTACTTTTTGTCTGTCTGTTTGTTCGTTTATCTGTTTATGGTGCATAGATACTAAACCTGGTCAACATCTATAATACTTTTTACTGCGGGAAAATAGCTCATTCCTACAGGAAATTTAGTAATTACTCTTTACTTATAAAATACCTACATACGTTACGCGAACGAATTTTCGGGGGTACCAGCTAGCTTATAAATGCAAAACAAAGTCACAAATAGATAAAAGTGGTTGGTTGGTGGTTTAACTTCAAATCTTTTGGTTTTACTTTTAAAAGGTTGCTATAAATTGTATATTCTTTTCTTTTATTCTTTGTTCTCATAAAACCTACTATGTCTAGTGGGGTGTTAATACGCATAATCCAAAATTAGGCAACAAAATAACAATCCAGATATGATCAATCAACTATTTTCACTTCATTTGATAATGGTGGTATTGAAAATAGAAGACAATCTGTACACAATACAGTTTTCTACATAGGTGTAGAGAGGTGATAGATAACTTCATAGAATGGATCTGGATATTATCTGCAAATAACAGTAGTTGTATAAGCCTGTATAAGCCTTAAAAATAAGATTTCCCTTGATATATTTGTTGATATTAATCCGTATAGAGAAATAATTTATTACAACAAATATTTGACTACGAGAAAGCAACAAAAATAACAGGGAACCAATAAATTATCTTATCGTATCCATGTAGGGCTCTCAACAGTGGAATTAATGTAGGAAAGTTTCAAAGAACCTGCGTCCCGAAACCCCAACTTAAGTCCCATTTCTTTCAATGATCACAAACTTCGTCTATAAAATGTGATTTTATTCGGCCCTTATCTTCCTATTTCTTGGACACCCATTATTTTGCATTATCACGATGAACAGACAATTTTATCGGAGCATCTAACCGCGACAAAAAGTTCGCGACCCTCGCCTTTATACCAAATTTAGAAATATCTGCGTGTCAGCGCGGCCACTTTCCGGCTATATTTTTACAGTTACTTGGACTTGCGATGATTAGAGTGTCTTTTAAGTTGGTTGGCTCAATTTTGTTACTGTAGCTTTCGTCTTTTTTTACGCTTTATCCTAAATTAGACTGATAAAATATATTTTTATCGCCATAAAGAAATTTAAATCTGTATTTTGATTATGATAATGATCACATTGGGACCTGGTAGAACTCTGTAATAGCAGAAACTGAAGACTTAAAGTGAAGCAAGAGAAATTAGCAGTGTGGATGTAGTTATAACGTGATTACAACATTGTAGTTAAATCGGGCTGGCACAATCAGGAAGGTACCTTTCGCTTGCATTACACAAGCAAGCTTTAATGATGCGTTTGATAAAAGTAAGAGATAGTGCCACACTGGATGCTTGCATGCAGCCGAATATGGCCGGCTCGACCGGGGTGGTACCTCTCGCTTACAATAAACCGGCTTAATGTGACAGCTGTGCTGTCGCGTTTCGTGCGGTGTGTAAGTAGCCGGTGGTCCATGAAGGTGGGAGGAGAAAGGAGGATGGCGCATCTGTATAGCGTCAGTGTGGATGTCTATGGGCGTCGGTAGTCATGAAAATGACTCCGACTCCGGGCAAACGATATACCATAAAAAAAACTTCTTAAACAACTCCAGATGAAATTTTTCTATAAAACACAAACGGGTAGTCTTAGACTTTCGATGGAAACTGATGTACATTAACATCATATTTTTACAATTTGTACACATATGTCTCTTTTTCCTCCTCCAGCCACCGCAAACACACAAATTGCTCAGAATTTGAAAAGAGCACAATTGTGCGAGCGAGAAGTCGTGCAGACCTAGTTTACGCTAGGTACTAATTAAGCAGCATAGCAATAATAATATAGTAAATGTATTTCCATTGCAAGTCACGAATTCTTATGGAACCCAACACAGACTGAGCTAACGTCATAAGTAAACAAATTAAAAAATAACTCCTCCAAATGTTACGGCACGAAATCATACATGGCATTTGGCAACCGTTTAGGAATACTCGATTGGCACCGTCTCCTCACTTTATGCATTTTTAAATCATATATCCACAAAGTCAGCCATTATCGCTGGCAGTGCACCGCATTTCTATGCATTAACGCCACGTATCGTTCCCAGGGATGTTCCAGTAATTTCAACTTTAACCTATTCTTGCAAGGTCGAAATTTAAATATAGATTATTTCAGTGTGAAATGCGCATGAAGTTGGCCAGGCGGAAGGCGTGATAAGTGCAAGCTTTAATCTAAATAGCATCGTAGTATTAAATATGTTTTATTTGTGGCATAAGGGGGCAAAGATTCTTCAATATACCCATGGTATCAACAAGTCCTGGTCATACGCGCTTTTGCCTACTTTCTCATATACTAACAAGCAGTCAATGCTTTTTGGTCAAAAAAACTACAAAACCAGGGTTGCCATCCTTCACGGAATCCTACCATCAGGAACCTCGGACATTAACAAACCTCATGAAATGCGACGTCATGGCTGTCTTCCGTCACATTTTTTTGTTTGATTTTATATTATGAGATACTACCTTCTGCCCGCAGCTTCGTCCGCGCACATTTCGCACTTCAAAAATGGAGTTATTATATATATAAACATACCTCATGAATCCCTCTGACTATTAAAAAAAAATCAAAACCGATTGCGTAATTTTAAAGATATAAGCATACGGACGGTTTTGTTTTATACTACATATATGTAGTGATAAAATATTGACTATAATAGATAAAAATCCCTTATAAAATAATGAACAATTTAAAAAGAAGTTACCACCCCTATTTTGCTGATCCGAAGAGCAAAGTGCACGTACTCCAGTACTAACCTTCCCTTACAAAGATATTTTACAGTAAATAACTAAAACATGTCTGACCAGAAAACCCCTGAGAATTTATGACGGGTTTGTGGAAATGTTTAAAATAAATATTTATGTAAAATGACGAGATGGCCATTAGCTTGAAAGTCTCCTTACCTACCACACCTAGGGTTTAAAAAGTTGCGAACCTTGAATACTTTATACCTTGTTCTAGACGCCTTGGAGCCTTGTACTAAATAACTCAATATTTTTATGAGTTTCAACTACCAGAACAAAGTTAAAGGCCGCTTTTACAGGTTAATACTAAAGTGTCGAGTAGCTATTCGATAAAAAGCTTTTAACCACCACACTTTAGATAGCCCCAACTATTTGAGTCAGAATTTCTTTTATGGTACCTACAGCGGTCGGAGCCATGGTCATGACTTCCGACGCCCATAGGTATCCGCATAGAGGCTACACAGATGCGCTGCCATCCTTTCTCCTCCCAACCTCCAAGGGCCACCGGCTACTTACGTACCGCACGAAACACTTTACGCCGGTCTCGTGTGAGCGTGAGATACCTCCCCGGTCGTGCCGGCCCAATTCGGCATATAGCCATGCAGTGTGGCACTACCTCTTACTATATTGTTGCCCTCTTTTTTCTTGACTGTATAGGTCATTTCAATCTTGGCGCTGTCTGCATTCATTCCTACTCCTCGTATATTCTTCTGGTTAGAGTATATCTAGAATACTCTAAAGGTAGTATTAGCTTCACCCATAGGCTATATGCGATTATATCAATGATTTACGAGTCTCGGTGGGTCCTGGAGATACAAGACTAATAAGAAAATGTTGTGTGCTTATTCTTCCGATTAGAATATTTCCGAATACAAAGACAGTTTTACTTCAACCATAGGCTGTGTTGCATATCAATGGGTTACAAGTGGCCTCTGTCAATCCTATAGATACAGGAGAAGCAGCAGTGGAAAAATGTGGTAGGGCAAGCCACATTAAAAAAAAGAATACAATTACCTTTATTTATCGTATAAGGGGACAAATATAGAGTTTACACAGATGCGTTGCCCTCCTTCCTTCTCCCTCCTCCATGGCCCACCGGCTACCTACTCACTGAACGAAACCCGATAGCACAGCTGTCACTTCAAGTCCATGTCGTATAAGCGAAAGATACCTGGCCTGGTCGTGCCTAATCCAGTTACATGCATACATGCTATACATGCAGGAAGAGGTAGTGCCATGCTGCGTAGGAAGAGGTAGTGCCATGCATGGTGCATGACACTACATCCTCCTATGCAACGGAATTGGGCTGGCACGACCGAGGAAGTGCCTCTTGCTCACTTGATACCGGCGTAAAGTGACAGCGTCGCTGTCGCCTTTCGTGCGGTTTGTGAGTAGCCGGTGGCCCATTAGGGGGGGGGG